>JAXCLQ010037862.1:10442-46904 GCA_035584115.1 Cedrela odorata | reverse complement strand
TTGAAGCTTTTACTCTGTTCTGGCTTCATGAGTAGGAGTGAACTTTGAGTCTTGATGTTGATAGTAGCGCCTTTGAAGTCATCGACAAAGACTTCGTACAATTGTTCAAAACTACTGATGCTGCCAGGTGTCTGATTAGTGAACTATTTTCTCGCTTGTCCCTCTAGAGTCAGTGGAAACAAGCTGCACATTTGGAATTTATCGAACCCATAGATTAACATCATTTCTCTGAATAGATCCATATGTACCCATAGATCGGTCTTGCTTATCAATGGGGTTGATTTAGGGTATCTTAAATTTTTGGGGGAGAATGAAGTTTAATATTTTTTGAGAAAAAAGGGATTATTAGTAAAATCTTATTTTTAGTGAAGAATCGCCCTTTCTCTGCCTTTCTCTTTTCTTTTGGTTCTCTAACTTCTCTACAAATTTTCGAGCACAGACCTCTAAGTTCTCAACTCGATCACTATATTCTCTAGATCTCCTTCTTCAGAACGGGTTTCATACAAAGCTTTCCCTTTGCCATTTTTGATCTAAAAACACTCTCATATCCTTCTGACTGGGGCTATGGCCCGATCCCTTTTTATGAATCATCGCTAAATCGTTAGGCGAATATTCAAACATTTGTGGTGGCTCGTTATGGAGCCTATTGGTGTCATTATTGCCTCGAGGCTTTTTGAATGGATAGCCAGAAATCTTGCCTTTTTTCCTTCTCTACGGTGGTGTATTTTCTTCTGGTGGCATCTTGGCGATGCTCGGTTAGCTGATTTGTGTGCGTTGCATCCAGTACACTACTCTCAATAGCTTCCATTGGTTTAGGCATCTTTAACACCGAAGAACCAGTTTAGAACATCTTCTTCATTCGTACTACTTCCCCTGCCAAAGCCTAAATCTGCCTATCATTTTCTGTGTGTTGCTTTTCATTCTTCGCCAACCTTTTGGTCAACCAGGCTATTTTCGCCGACTCCGGACGATGGGGGAGTTGATGCGGTGACAAAGCTTTTGAATCATGGTTCATGTCCTCCAACGATGGTAGCTGATTACCAATATCTAGATTAATAGCCGTATGGTCATTCGCAACATTGTCATACGAATTCCCCCTTGTCGTCACTCTGATCCTTGTCACATACATTTGCCAAGTTGCTATTTTTTTGTTATTTTTGACTTTTTGTTCAAATCCCCACAGAATGTACTAGATGTTGATGCAGCAAAAATCCCTTCTGTGGATCCTGTGCACCAACAACGATCTTCTTTTTCTTCTACTCGACTTGCGACCATAATCAAGAGCTATGGGGGTAAAAAGTCTGTTGTTTGGTGAAAACCCTCCGATTCTTAAGTTAAGGTTTTATTTGTGAATATTTTCTTTAGAGAAAGAGAAAGCTGAAGAAGAATTATAGTATTTTTCACCAAAGTTTAAGTTCTCATATCTGATTATAACTGATCTCTTTTTATAGATGTTATCATCTCCTTAATATGGCAAAATACTATGAAATCTGGTAACTAAATTCCCACTGTGCAATAATTATGGAGATTCCATAGGTTAAGCACTAGCTTCCGAATTTGGTGGTATCATATACTTAAGATTCTTATTATGTAAGAAGCTTAATTTGGCAAGAATCCTTGTTATAGAATATTCAAGAATGCACGGGAAAGAGATGAATCCTTCACTAATACGTTATTATAGCAAGGTCTTGAAAATCTTCGTTTAGGGATCGATATTCCCCTAAGATAAACTTTGGTACTGCATGTCTAAAACCTTCATAAGTTGTGGCCAAGACCCTTATAAGTTGTGACCGAGACCTTCATAAGATGTGGTCAAGACCCTTATAAGTTGTGATCGAGACCTTCATAAGATGTGGTCAAGACAGACCTTCATGAGCTATGGTTTGGCAAAGACCTTTATAAGCTATGGTCAAGATCCTCATAAGATGTAGTCTAGCCAAGACCTTCATAAGCTGTGGCCGAGACCTTGATGGAGTAATCTCCAAATAAGATCTAACCCAAAGCCCATAATACGATTCAAAAGGTCTCGGCACTTATTACTTCTGATCTTCTCGGCATCCCCTATAGTTGAGACCTTTAAGATGGTCTTAGAACACTAGTTTATAAACTCTTTTTGGGCCTTTAGTCTTTCAAGCCTTACGCCTACTGGACTATACCCAACATATTCCTTTAGAAATTTTCATCACTAATTAATAAAATTTTACTTGTTTATGTGCTTAATCTATTTCTTCATGCCTGATATCTATACTGTACTCATTATACGCTTAACAATAGCTTAAAATGTGTCCAACTTTTCAAGGTGTCTATACTTTAGCAATAGACTGCAGCATACCAGTATTCTCATTTCTTTGGTAAGTCATTCATCCTAAAATCAGGATTAAATGTTGTTTGAGCAATATCTCTTGGCATGTGAAAGAAATCTCGTTGATTTTAGCGTAGTAAATGATAATAAGGAATTATTTATACCCCAAGAAAATATTTGACTAAGAAACTTTGGATGAAACTAATTAGTATAATTGTTTTTTCAAATTTAAGAGTAAGGACCAAGATGCAATCACCAGAATTATCTGAAACCAAATTTCTACAAAGAAAATTAAGTCCTTTTACTTAATAAGGTTTTATGTGCTTAATTCTTTTATAAAACACTTGATGCTTAGCTAATTGAATGACACTTTAGTTATCACAATAAATTATTACACTATGCCAACCACCTTCCACTTCAGTCTTTATGTTCAATGATCCGTAAGAAACTCAACGAGCTTTTGTTCACTTTCTAAATTCTACCTTTAATTAAGTGTTTCTTTCAATTGTTCCTATTCAATATACCTCATCAACATCTTTAATTTATTTCTAGAAGTCTAAATCCCTTCTTTATTGTGAAATTTTCAGTTTTCTCATGTAACCTTTGAAAATTTAGAAAAAGAAAATAATATAGCCTAATGAGATTACCTAAGCAAGACCTCGTAAGCCAGGATATAAAAAATCTAATACAATCTTGACTATATATACATGTACCAGCATCAAGTTTAACCACAGAAGTGTTTTCTCATAACTCAAATCCTACAATTCTGAAGAAAATTGTCTTTAACCCCTTTTTGCCTTCTATTGTCCTTTATTTCTACTGAGTAACTTACCATAAATTCCACATTATCATTCTATATTTCTTTTTATATTTTTCATACATTCTTATATCTCATCTTTTGTTTTCTTTTTTTTTCGAGAACAACTCTTCTCTATTACCCCTCACCGTTCTCTATAGAAGGTATAACTAACCTCCGATCTAACTTCTTATCTTGTAGTACCTGATCATCTCTGAGTCTATATCGAGATGACTTTATATTCTAATGAAATATCCATGAAACCAAGCAGTAAATGTGTAAACACTCCCAATCACTTCACATAAACTCGACCTACCGAAAAGTAAAACTAGTTCGATTTTTTTCGATATTCAAGCTTACCTTAATAACATATCACCTCAATTTAACCAACAATACTCAGAATAATTTAAAATGTAGACAAGACCGAATAATCTCATAATTCATACCTAAACAATAGGTAATGAGACACCATACGAGGAATAAGGATACCGAAGAGGTAGCTCTTACATGTGAGTATTCTCGGGCATACTACATATAAGATACTAACGCTCTTCTACTGTAGTCACTAACCTCTAGACCATATTCTGATACCACTATTGTAACATCCCTAGTCTGGAGATGTTACCGGTAGATGACAGATCTCACTGCTACTACTAACCTCTAACTAATGTGATGAAACTGTAAAACTATAACCTGACAATTCATGACATAACATCGAATACATATAAGCCAGAGTAATTCACAAAACTCGAAGATGCATTCATATATGTATAAACAAAATCAAGTTATACAAACTATCTGACAGACCAAATACTGCACACAGAACATATCTATCTGACCACAAAATACGAACACGTTCTACATGAATGCTAAACTACACAACGGACCTACACTAGTAACTGCAGCACTGGCTCTTCTATATCCTCTTCACAAATCTCCAAAAATACGTAATGGTCTTGCAAACTTGTGAGATGAAGGGGGGTCAGATCTTTGAGAAGACCTTGTGAGTGGAACTAAAAAAAACATTGGAACTAAAAAAAACATTTAAAAATAAAAGTCATAAAAAAGATAAAAAAAAAATAATCATGATTAAATCTCGTTATAGAAAACTATTAAAACAACAGAAAAGTAAATCACATTTCACCTGTTGTGTTTAAGACTCTCTCTTATAAATTTGAAATATAAATAAATTACGCCCAAGAATGTATCATCCGGTCGTTCAAATAATCTACGCCCAGGAATGTGTCATCCGGTCATTATAAGGAGAGGAACCAGGAGTGTCCCTCTGATTCTCCCATCTACTATCCGTACACGTCGTTAAATCTCGAGTATACGGGAGGGACCATAAAAATAAATCATATATATCAAAGTGTATTCATCAAAACTCTTTTTCAAAGAAAATATCATAAATCCTCAAGAACAACTACACATATAAATTTTCACAATCACCCATAATCGGGAAAAACAATTATTTACTTCATTTAAATATTACAACATAATCACTTTAACTCATGACTAATAATCTCAAACACCCTTATTCAAAACCAACATCAACATAAATCCACACCACATCAACCCCTTTTTTCAACCAACAAGCCACATAAACCACAAACAAAATTTCAGAAATTGAAAGGGCATTTACCTTGCTAGAAATAAAGCCTCCTCTCAACTTTAACATGTTCTACCTGTCTTCTTTTAAGCATTTCAGATTTCTTCAATTTCTTCAATAGCAACTTGTTTCTCTTCTTTCATGGAAAACTTCTCCTTCATCTTCGTTTAACCCATTTTTCTTCTACTCTTCCACTTTCTCCAAGCACTCTATTTGCATCAGCTTTATCTTTCCTCTCTCGCTCATCTCTTGGCCATAACTTTTCCCTTCACTTTTGCCAAAATCATCTTCCCCCTAATACTATTTTTCGCCACTTCTTCTCTCTTTTGCCAGTTCCCTCTCTCCATTCTTCTAGCAATTCCAAATAAAAGATCTTTACAATATAAAAGACATGTGATGTTTTAATTGTAAGAAATATGGGACGGTTATATCTAGTAATGGCTTCAATTTGGGCTTTTCTTCTCATTTTTTTATTATATATATAGCAATAAATTTGGGTTTAACTATCATTTTTTGGCATTCTTTAAATTTTTTACTCTGTAGCTCTACATTTATATCAATTTATATTTCTTCCCATAATTTATTTTAATATATAATTTAACTCGTTGGTCTCTCAACTTTGCAAACCCTTCATTTTAGTCATTTATATCTTATAGAAATTTACTGTAGGAAAAAATTTAGGTCATTACACTAGCTAAGTGACATTTCAAATGAATAAATGAATAATGATTGGTGTTATGATCTAGTTAACAGTGGTGAATCACAACCCAATGTCATAAGGTCCTTTTTGGCATGCGAATAAAATGATTCATCGTCTTACGGTCAGTTATAATCTTTGCCTCCAATTGCTCTGTCAATTACTTTGCTACCTAATATGTTCTCTAGTTTTAATGACGGTCAAGCAGTAGTTGAAAAACTTTATGTAAACAAAGAGAAATTATGCATGGAATTCAGTTTTCTTACAACGAGAAAAAAATTTCAGTTCAAGATTCATAGGTTCACATCGCATCATTTTAAGACTAAATGTGTGGATGATAAGTGTAAATTGTGAGTTCGAATAATATTGATGTAGGAGAACATGCACTTCTAAGTGAGATGATTGACCAGATAAATAAACGTCTGTCAGATCAACTCTCCTATAACCATTGTCAAAATAGTTTTCAGTTTATTGATGAACTTATCAAAGAAAAAATCAATGATTGTAGTGAAGTCTACACGCAAAAAATTATTTAAGATGATATTCAAAATGAATTTTATATGTTAGTTTAATACAAAAGGGCTTGGCATGGCAAATAAGTTTCATTTTCATTGGTATCTAGAAACCCTACGAATTTCTATAACTAATTGCCATTGTATTGTCATTTTTTATAAAATGCTAACATCAGCACAATCACATGTATAAAAAAGGATGTTCATAATCATTATATGTATTTTTTCGTGGTGTTTGATGCTTTTATCAATGTGTTTCGTTTATCAATTAGACTAATGATAGCAGTTGATAATATTTTTTTAAAAGGTAAATACCGTGGCACATTATTTGTGTTAGCCTGCAAAAATGAAAATGATCAGATATTTTTGTTGGATTTTGAAATTTAAGGTAATGAAAATGATGACTTAGGGAATGGTTTATGTAATACACCCATATCCGGATATACTATTGACAGGTGACGGAGTTCACCGTCATCCTAAATCTCTTTCTCTACATATATGAATGCGTACACTATTTCTCAAATCAGAAACAACATCAAACATAATGCATACATCTCATAAAGGTGATAAACTCATTAATGAAATACATGCAATTCTCAATGTATTACAATATTTTGTACCATGAAATATATGATGCAATATATATATATATATCTTTGTGACATGTTAATGTTTGAACTAATGCATGACTCTCAGTGCATGACAGACCCATGTGCCTTAGTGACTGTAGTGTGTATCATCTTCCTCCGTCTATGCCTTTATTGTACTGAAAATTTTCTTTTATCTTTCTAATTACTTGTCAAACCTGCAAAACTGAAAGGAGAGGTGAGTCCTAAAGACCTAGTGAGTGGATACAATAAAGTAATAAATCATAAGTGAGAAGTAAGAGTATACATTAAAAATATAACATCTCACATTTATTTGAAAATTATTCAATTAAATCAATACAACTAAATTAAAATAGTTTCATGTATAAAATCTGTGGATGCTCACATAAAAATTTCTAGGCTTGCTAGGAAACTATTTCTCTAGACATTTCCCAGTGTAAATCTAGTGGACATTTTAAGACTCGCTAATGAGTTATTTTATACCAGTATATAGAATAAAAATCAATAGTTTACTCGTTAGCATTGGTTTGAATAAGAGGTACAGTGTAAGACACCAACTTATCTAGTAGTAGTGTAATGGCTTTGGCTTACCACACCAAAATGACCGCTACAACTTCAATGGACCTCCCAACCCTTTAAGTAGAAATTGGACCTCTTTGGAAAACTCACCCATCATGGTCTATTCTTAAGGATTATGTAATCCTTTCCCTAGTAAGGGCAAAACATTTGTACAGATGCATTACACTAAGCACTTTATACCAAATACAAATCATGAAAAACCACAATGTTTTTCATTACGTCTATCACATGTCAACACAAATTCAATTCATCTTAAATCATCTCATCCACAGAATGTTGCATAAATATCAAGTCACATTTTCTAAACATTTACCATCACTTCAAAAATGTTGTTAAGTAAATCTGTTTTAGCCATTATAACCGTCATAACAGAATTGTTATGATAGTTAAGCTGATATGGCAATTGTTAGTTAGATTGCTTGCTATCATTGGTACATGTATCAGATTAATAACATATATAAGGCTGTAAACTTATAGTTCTGAGACTATTAAGTCAAAATAGAAAAAGTCAGCTGTGCTCTGTTTTTCGTTTCACTGTTCATCTTATTCTCTCTTGGTTTCTTTCATGTTTTCTTTTGCTTCCTTGGTTTTAATCTGTTACATTGGTTCTTGACTAAGTAAGAATCAAGACTCAACAATTGGTATCAGAGCTAAAATTGTGTAATCATCAATGGTCTCTTCAAAATTCTCAATTGAGAAATTTATGAGTGATAATAACTTTAATCTCTAGAAGCTGAAAATGAGAGCTTTCTTAGTGCATAAAGGATTGGAAGAAGCTATGCTTGAAGAGAATAATATGTCAGAATATCTTTAAGAGTCCGACAAGAAGGAGATTTTAAAGAAAGCTCACAGTGCGATAGTCTTATACTTAGAAGATGGAGTTCTTTGAGAATTTTCAAAGGAGACTACTACTCTGAGACTCTTGAGCAAATTGGATTCAAGATATATGAGAAAATCTCTTGCTCTTCTTTTGTACCTGAAGAAGTAGCTTTATGCTTTTACATTGGAAGAAGGTGAATCAGTAAAGGAGCATCTAGACAGGATTAACAAAATCATTCTTGATCTTGAGACCAAAGAGATAAAGTTTAAAGATGAAAACCAAGCACTAATAGTCTCGATGTATTTACCACCTAGTTATAAGCATTTCGTTGAAACTATATTGTATGAAAGAGGTACTGTCTTAATAGATGATGTGAAATGTAATACCTCATTTCATACTTATTCAATCAATCATTATTACATAACATTACATCATTTCATACAAACAGTATTACTATTACATGATTCTTAAATGTCTACAATTTCTAAATTCCTTACAAGTATAAAAAGTTATCTATATAACTAGTTCTCAAACTTATAACTATTCTATTAATTACACATATAACCAAAATTTTCATCTATACTTAACTAACCTTGCACACATCCTTTGTCACTTCTATGTACTATTCTCTAAAAAATAAAATTTTTATAATAAATGATGAGATATAATCTCAGTAAGTAAATTATGCAAATTTGCACATGTCTATGCGGTACAGAATATAAAAAATCAAATAATTTATAGTACAGACATTTTTAGAATGGCTCAGTCGATTAGTGTCACCTGTACCTACGGTGACTCGAATTCTTAAGGTGATTACGTATTTCACTTAAAGCGGACATTTTTTCTATTTCGAACATAACAAGAACGTGCATAACACGTAAACAGAATTCTGAATAGCTCGCAAATCCCATTTTTGACACGAGACCCGGTCAAAGCAGAATAAACATTAACTAACGATTAGAGTCATAAAATCATTTTTATTTATATAAACAATCACATATCAACATCATTTTCAACAATAATTTTATGAATTTGATATTATAATATAAAACATTCAAAATCCTCAATTCTCATATTATTTCAAACATATGCTCAGATATCATATTATTTCAAAAGCATTAAAAATACATTTATGATTTACTTACTACAAAGGGAGGGTAACTACTCCCACTAACAACCCTCGCTCCTACTTAGTCCTTCCCTTGGATCATTATAATCTAATACTACAAATGCATAACTTATGAATTTTACTATTTAAATAATCAATATATTGCATTAAATGCAATTTTCTTGGAAAATATGACTAAATTCCTTACTTAATGCATTTAACTAAGTTTAACTAACTAATGTCATTTTTCATATTTTCAATAATGAATTCTCATGGCTAATTTATTCTAAATCTTATTTTTGACTATCCTAAATTTATACATTTTTGCCTAAGCAAATAAAATCGGCTTTGATCTAAATACTGTAGCAAAAATATTGTTTATGCTGGATTACTGTAGTAAAAGACTATTTATGCTTGAGTTATTGTAGTTAAGTAATGTTTATATTAGATTTACTGTACAAACAGTTATTATGCATATTAAATGTACTATAAAATAGTTACTGTACAAATTAAAAGTACTGTACAAACAGTTAATATACAGATCGAAGTACTGTAGCACATTCAAAAGTATTTTAGCACATTCAAAAATACTGTTCACTCAAGAGCAAAACATCCTAATTTCTTCCATGAACATTTTAATAAATGCAAATTCAACTTAATACTACATTTTATCCTTCAATTTAACACAATTTTAACGTTTCATATGCAAAATTAACTGTTAATTTTTTGAATAAACAGTAACTTATATTTCAATTCATGCTCAAAATCTAAAATTCAAACTTCTAACGCATTAAATGACTTACCAGTAACTGAAATTTGAAAGCAAATCGTTCGAATATGAAGTTGTTTGGACGAAATTTGAGAGAGAGAGGGTGTGAAGGTTTATTACAAATGAAGAAAAAGAGAGAGAAGCATGGCTATGAGTTTGGGGTGAAAGAGAAGTCAAATTGTTTTATTTTGGATGATTAAATTTCAATTAGATTCTTATTCTTTTTTAAATTATACAAATAACCTAAAACTTGAAAAAAAAAATTATTTTAGTCCCTTTAAAAAATTCTAAAATAACTTTTAATATTTTAGAATCTTTACAATTAAGTCTAAAATTAATCTAGGCACTATTTCCTTAATCCAAAATCTAATTATAACTCAATTTTATGAAATTAAATTTAGGCTTAAATAAATAACACTATTTTGAGCTCAAAATTCAATTCTTCATCAAAAAATTCTAAATTATATGAAATTTTAATTTAATCAAATAACATTAAATTATTCAATTAAATTTCTTAAATACTGTGGATGCTACAGTTACAAATTATTAAAATTATGAGTATTATAATTCTCTCTTTCTTACAAAAATTTCATTCTCGAAATTTGATAAGTGTCTTATTCATCATATATAACTCAACTAGTATCCCTTGCATTTACCTACAATGAGCATCTTATGAAATTACCACAATACAAGTAATTAAACTGACGCACTTGATTAAACTCATTGCAATTACTACTACAATTCAAAACGTATGTAACTTAGTCAAATGAATACATAATTAATGAACTTATTCTTCTAATACGCATTTATTAATGATAGTAGCAATTATTATTCTTAATAACTCATACTTCCGCCGAACAACTCTAGTAACAAGTTTTAAAAATCGTATAATGTTAAAACATATATTTTATTGACTTGTAGTTTAATCATTATATTTAAGCTTAAAGCTTACATGATCTTGATGCTTAAATTTTACTGTGATTATCCCTTATTCTAAAATGTTACATCACTATCTCTTATTTTATAATATAACAGAACTTATAAATAACTTCTACAAAATTCTATATATTACAGATTGACTAAGGTCAATATAACATATAATATGTATGTTGTATATATATCTAAGATCTAAATTTAAGATATCAAAGACATTGTCTTTATAATATAATCCAACTTTATTCTAATCACTTTGATCCATTAATATTCAACCATTATCCCATCACAATGTCAAAACACATTTAGTATCATACATAGTAATATATATGACCTATGCAAAAAATTTCGATAGTTATAAACCACTATATATAGTTAATGTCTAATACCTACATCAAGAATTATTATACATCATTATCTTAGTCAATCTCTACTTATAAAATACATAATTTCATACTTAAACTTTTATAACATCATAAACAAAATTCTTTGTTGACAAAAATCTTAATTTTCAAATAGTACGCTATAATATGATACTTTTGATATTTTTAAGATAAACTTCTAATCATCTCATTTATATCAATCAAGAATTGTATATTTTTAATTCGATTATAGTCTATAATATTTACTGTAGCAAAATTATTGCTTAACTTAGGAACATCTAATAATAACTTTTCTCAATCAAATTATTAAATCAAATCACTCAAACTATTTATTGATACTTTTGTTCTTAATTTACTCCATGTTCTAAAATAATACATGTATAAAATATTAAACCTTAAAGATTAAATAATTAAATAACATACTTCTTATAATTTCTCATAATTCCGTTATATAAACCTTAAAATTAATTACAAACTAATGTATTTACATACTACATATAAAATCATACCTAGTACTATCAATTTTAATTATCTCATTGTTGCTCTAAATCTTTTTAAATTTAAACTACGGCATGTATATTCAATAATATCTTAATCATTAAACAAAATCGAATTTCAACACCTTCAGCAAATACAATACCAACTTATATGTCATTTCAATCTCATTAAAATAACTTCATTAATATAAAGAGATTCAATAAAATAAAACTTGAGTTATGCTTAGTAACCAAATCTTTCTTTTATTCAACTTGAATAATTCTTTTGCAAATCATCTTATCCATATAATCAATATTCTTTCAGTTACAAACCTCATCAATCATATTAAGTCTACTATCATAAATTTTGAATATAAAATTCAATATTATTACACATATTAAAATATTCTCATTAATATATCATTGATACAAATAAGTTCTTAATTAAAATCTCTTAAACAACTCACCAGTTAATATTTCTTCATAAATTATCTTTTTTTATCCTTTATTTTATTATTATTATTTTTTTCAATTATGAACTTTGTATCTCAAGTATCATGGAGATAAACATATCTTATGCTTGTGGAATTTCCTAACCATACTCCTTAATTATTGAAAATTTATTAAATAAAATAGATGGATATAATTCTTAACTTAAGAAACTATGTATTACTCTTTATGTATAACATGTTAGCAAATATTTCAGATCTTTGTAAATTTAATCCAATTTAAAATATCTATTTCACACCTTAGAGAAAATTGTCATAATTCTTAAACACACTTGGCCTTCATCTAGAAATAAAATTTTATTACTTTAATTACCTTAAATTTCTTTTTCATAATACTTCTCCAATTTTCCCAAAAATCTTCTCATAAAAGAACCTAAAATGAACTTTTACATTGACCTCACATATTTATAGTTTAGGTTCTACTTTCAGTCAATAAATTAAAATTTTTAGTAATTAACTCTTATAAATCTCGTAAAATAAAATCCTTATTTTTTTATTGTTTCTTATAAGAGTAAATAAGATTTGGGCTTTATTCTTAATCATAACCTAAACTCATAAATAGTCTTATATCAAAATTCACTTAATAATATAGTATAATATAACTCATCTTACAAAAATTATAAATTTTCTTTCTAATTCTAACCTAAACTTAAAATAAAGATTTTAAATCTTTCCTTATCATTTTATTCATAATGAATAATTGCAAAAATGTTTGAGAAATGAGAAATACCTTTCATGACCTAATTATAATCCTCAACATTTTGCTTAGTCATTTTATATATTTTTACTTGAATTCGTTCACTTATTCTATTTCTATTTAGGTTTCCTACTAGCTGAAGAAAATCTTTTATTTTAAGATCTTACTTCTCACTTAATACATGTATCAATATTCTTAAAAGAAATTTTATTATACTCCTCAAAAAGAACAAATCAAATAACAATTTCTTAAAGCACTACTATTCCGAGCAATCAACTTCTTCTGCAGTCTCATTGCTCTTACCATCCCATTTACAATAGGATATTTATCCTTTATTGTGGTTTGATTCACTCTTCAGTAATCACATAAGTTAAGAAACCCTTCACACCCATTTTCTTAGTAACTTTGTGGCCTTAATCACATTGAACAACTTTTGACCTATCACAATTCGTCTCTCATCGAAACTAAATTTTGATTGGCTCAAAATGTTAAACACTTCTACCTTAGTAAAACAATTCACTACCGCATGATAGACAGCCAACCAATTCGTTTCCAAGATAATATCAAAATCATGCATCTTCAATAGCGATAGATCACTATAATATTTTTATCTGCAAAACTAATATCTTAATCTTTATAAATATAATTTACAACTATATTTTACCTATAAAAGTAATAACACACATAACATATTTCATCAAAGAACAAACAAAAGTATAGGCCACAAATGAATGTGTAACCCTATAATCAAATACCTTAACCTTTTGGTTAAAGAGAACAGTTATACTTGTTGCCCCTTAATTAAACGCCTACGCATCTTGCTTAGTTAGAAGATAAACTCATACCTATACTTTTTGCCTCTTATTCTGACTTTCTCTCGTGCTATCTTTACTACCCACTCTTCTAGTTGGACATTCCTTAATTGTATGCCCTTACTTCCTACACTTGAAGTAAACCCTCGACTCTTTGTAACAAATTCTGAGATGCGATTTCCCACAATACTTGCAAAGAGAATTCGGTTTTTTTTTTCTACAACCACGCTATACTAATCCATTTAATTATCATGTAATAGAAAATAACTATTTCAACAAACTTATTGCATAATAAAATTATAATTATACTTGATGAAACGCCCATTTTATCTCTATAACGGTGTTCCGTCCTCTAAAATGTATATTCTACTTCATAAATTTTTCCAACTTGATATAAACATTAACACCAATTTAAATAAAATAACAATCAAATCATACTTGTATACAATAAAATTATGTTTTCATTACTTTAATAATCTTAGGTTCCAAATTCTAAATTTTTAACTCTAACTTTTTTTTTTAACTTTAACAATTTTAGGTTCAAATGCGATTCGGTTAATGATCCAATCTTCTCAATCCTTCATTGCTATTTTTCTTACTTGAACTAGTCTTCCCAGAAAAGGTTTCCTTAATATCTTTATCCAACACCTATATGTGTTATAGGTGTTGTAATATCTAATCTTCTAATACAAACGTCTCACCACTAATTTATTACAATTCACATCCTTTTTATACACCCGCATTCTTAGGAGAGCTTTCTTTTTCACTTCTTCGGTCGCCCGTAGACCCGGATTAATATGGGAATAATGGAGAATAATTCTTGCTAGTTTCGCTCTCTTCCTAACTATATACAAATTTATCAAGTTTTTTACGAGAGCTCCACTAATCGTACCATTTTCACTTTTACTTATACTAGTCCATCGATCATACTTCGTCCTTACCATATTTACAAATTAAAATCAAATAAAACAAATTCCATGAAATTATCACAGATATACCGAAGTTTAAACTACACTAACTAAAAAATTTTGCTTAGCATTATTTATTTATTTATTTTTAACTACCCCAAAGTTTACAAAATCCTAATATGAGCTCTGATTTATATGTATCAACACTTTTTAAGCCCTGGTGTCAATCTATTCATCAAAATTTGGTTATGAAAATTTCATTGATACCAAGTATCGATACATTTTCCTTCATATATCAATCCATTCTCATTACGGTATTAATCTAGGTGAGTTCGTAAATAATTTTGAACTTTCTAACTCGAAAAGCATCTTACATTTTTTCACATGTATCGATATTTTCTCCACAGGTAACGATACTGTATTCACATGTATTAAAACTTTTTTCTCTATCCCTCATTGTTATAATTATATTTTCTCATTGATTCTCTGAATTTCAAACCTTGGTTTCCTTATTATTCAGAATATTTATATACCTAAATTTTTCAATCATTCCTAATATTTATGAATCTCAAATCATTATCTGATCACTTAGAGTCTACAGAACCTCAAACCTTGGCTCTGATACCACTCTTGTAACACCTCATTCTCATACTTATTCAGTAAATCATTATTACATAATGCTACATTATTTCATATAAAGAGTATTATTATTACATGATTCTTAAATGTCTACAATTTATAAATTCTTTAAACGTACAAAGAGTTAGCTATATAACTAGTTTTCAAACTTATAATTACTCTATTAATTACACATATAACTAAAATTTTCATTTATATATAACTAACTTGACACATGTCCTTTGTCACTTCTACGCACTATTCTTTGAAAAATAAAATTTTTATAATAAAGAGTGAGATATAATCTCAGTAAATAAATCATGCAAGTTTACAGATGTTGATGTGGTATAGAATATAAAAAGTCAAACAAATCAATATATTTTGAACTTTACAATTATACAAAAAATAATTCATAGTACATACATTTTCAGAATGGCTCAGTCGGTTAATGTCACCTGCACCCACGGTAACTGGGATTCAAAACATGATCACGCATTTCGCTTAAAGCGGACATTCTTTCCATTTCAAATATAACAGAAATGTACATAACACGTTAAAAAGAATTCTGAATAGTTTGCAAATCCTGTTTTTGACACGAGACCTAGTCAAACCAAAATAAACATTAACTAACGACTAGAGCCATAAAATCATTTTCATTTATAAACAATCACACATCAACATCATTTTCAACAATCATTTTATAAATTTGATATCAGCATATAAAACATTCAAAATCCTCAATTTTCATATTATTTTCAAACACTTGCTCAGATATCATATAATTTCAAAAGCATTAAAAATATATGCACGATTTACTTACTACAAAGGGAGGGTAACCACTCCCACTAATAACCCTCGCGCCTACTCAATTCTTCTCTTGAATCATCATAACCTAATACCACACATGTATAACTTATGAATTTTACTATTTAAATAATCAATATAATTACACTAAATCTAATTTTTGAGGAAATACGACTTTGATTTAAATACTATAGCAAAAGACTATTCATGCGGAGTTAATGTAGCTAAATACTGTTTATATCGGATTTACTGTACAAATAGTTACTGTGTAGATTAAAGATACTGTATAGATCAAAGTTATTATAGCATATTCAAAAATGCTATTTACTCGAGAGCAAAACATCCTAATTTCTTCTCACAAACACTTCAATAAATGCAAATTCAAACTAATACTATATTTTATACTCCAATTCAACACAATTCTAATGTTTCTTATGCAAAATTAAGTGTTAATTTTTTGAATGAACAAGTAACTTAAATTTCAATTTATGCTTAAAATCTTAAAATTTAAGTTTCTAGCATATTAAATGGTTTACCGGTAACTAAAATTTGAAAGAAGATCGCTCGAATTTGAAGTTGTTTGGACGAAGTTTGAGAGAGAGGGGGTAAGAAGAAAAGAGAGAAAAATGGCTACAAGTTTGGAGAGAAAGAGAAACCGAAGCCAAATTTTTTTATTTTGGGTGGTAAAATTTCAATTAGATCCCTATTCTTTTTAAAATTATACAAATAACCTAAAATTTTTAAAAAAATTTAATTTAATACCTTTAAAAAATTCTAAAATAACCTTTAATATTTCAGAATATTTACAATTAAGTCCAAAATTAATGCAAGCACTAATTACTTAATCCAAAATCTAATTATAACCCAATTTTATGAAATTAAATTTAGGCTTAAACAAATAACACTATTTTAAGCCCAAAATTCAATCATTCACCCAAAAATTATAAGTTATATAAAATTTTAATTTAACCAAATAACATTAAATTATTTGATTAAATTTTTTAAATACTGTGGATGCTACAGTTATAAAATTTTAAAATAACAGGTGTTATATAAAATCTGCTCTGAGCTCTAAAGAACTCAGCAAAAGGGCATATCTGAATGATTCTGGTGAAGGATTAATAGCAAGAGGAAGGTTGAAAATAAAGAATGGAAAGGAAATAAAGAAGCAAGATCAAAATCGAAGGGTAAGAAACTAAAATGCTTTCATTGTCACAAGGAATGACATTTCAGAAAAGACTGCCCAAAGAGGAAAAATTTGAAAAAGGATAAAGGTCACAACAAACAACCTGAGGCTTTCATTGTTGCAGATGAAGATTTCAGAGATGATTAAATGTTAGTGGCAATAAGAGAAGAGTAGAAGATGAGTGAATTCTTGATTCAAGATGCACCTTTCACATGTGTCCATATAAAAATTTGTTTTCAGAATTGAATTTGATTAATCGAGGCAAAGTAATAATGGGAAATGATATAACATGTGATATAAAAGAAATAGGAAGCATTAGGCTAAATTTTCATGAAGGAGCATGTAGTGAGTTAAAGAAAGTAAGATTTGTGCCGGAATTGAAGAGAAAATTAATTTCTTTGGGAATGCTTGATGAAATGGGGTGTGTGATAAGAGCTAAAAAATGGAGTCTTAAAGGTTGTTAAAGGATTTTTAATGTTAATGAAAGGCATAAAGAAGAATAGCTTATATGTTCTACATGGAAATGCAGTAATTGGAGAAGTTTAATCTGTGATAATGAAAACTCATGATAAAGCCATGTTATAACATCAAAGAATGGGACATCTTAGGCAAAAAAGACTTGTTGAACTCAAGAAATAAGGCATTTTAGGAGATGATGCACTAGAAGGACTAAAATATGTGAAACATGTGTTCTTAGAAAGCACCATAGACTTAAGCTTGGCACTGGAATGCACAGAACCAAGGAAACTTTAGACTATCTACACTCGAACATTTGGGGTCCATCTCAGGTGACTTTAATAGGTGGCGCTAAGTCTTTCATGTATATTATTGATGATTACTTGATGAAGGTCTGGATATTCATATTGAAAGAGAAGGGACAAGCCTTTGTAAGGTTCAAGGAATGGAAGGTCGTAATTGAGAATCAGAAAAATAAGAGTGCTGAGAACTGAAAATGGGATGGAATTTTGTAGCAATTTCTTTGATGATTTCTACAAAAGGAATGGCATTAAGAGACACAAAACAGTGAGGTACACCCCTCAACAAAATGGATTGGTAGAAAGGCTAAATAGAACATTAATGGAAAGGATTAGATATATGCTTATAAGTGCAGATTTATCAAAAATGTTCTAGGCAGAAGCTGTGTCAATAGCAGCTTACTTGGTGAACAGAAGTCCTACCTCAACCCTTGCATTTAAGACATTTGAGGAAGTCTGGTCAGGCAAGCCACCAAGCTTAAACCATTTAAGGATTTTCGAGTGCATTGGATTTGCACATATAAAATAAGGGAAATTGGATCCTAGAGCAATAAAAGAGGTATCCATTAACTATTCTGAAGGTGTTAAAGGATACAAGTTTTGGAACCACAATGGTGTAAATGGAAGGTGCATTATAAGCAGAGATGTCTTGTTATATGAAGAAGAATTGATAAAGAAAAGAATAACAACTAGTGCTGATGAAGAAACTAATAAGAAGACTCAAATTCAGTTTGAGGTGGAGTTACAGCTGAAGCAAAGTAAACAAAAGGAACCTGATCAGACACAGCAATTACTTGGAAATGAAACATCAAATTCTCAAGACTCTACTGATTATAACTTGGTAAGAGACAGGGAAAGAAGATAGGTTAAATCTCCTTAACGATATGGCTATATTGATTTAATAGCATATGCCTTGTTTATGGGAGAAAATTTAGAAAATTCAAAACCTGTATCAATAAAAGAAGCTTTGAAGGATAAAGATTTAGATAAATGGCTTGCTGCCATGGAAGAGGAAACACATTCGCTGAACAAAAATAAGAATTAGAAGCTGGTTGTTAAACCTAAAGGCAGAAAAACAGTAGGCAGTAAGCGGATCTTCAAAAGGAAAACGAATGAATCAGGTTCAAACACTACAAGATACAAGGCTAGACTTATAGCTACGGGGTTTACTCAAAGAGAGGGGGTTGATTTCAATGAGGTATTCTCACTAGTTGTGAGGCATACTTCTATTAGAATACTTCTTACGTTAGTTGCTGTTTTGAATCCTGAACTAGTGCAAATAGATGTAAGAACTGCTTTCTTATATGGAAGACTTAAAGAGGAGATATATATAGCCCAACTAGAAGGTTTCATAGTGAAAGGGAAAGAGCATATGGTCTGCAAGCTTGAAAAATCTCTCTATGGGCTTAAACAATCACCTAGACAGTAGAATATGAGGTTTGATGATTTTATGCGTAACAAGATGTGTAACAAGGGATATACTAGAAGTTTGCATGATTGCTGTGTGTATTTCAAACAGGTTAGACAAAAGGAGATAATATATCTACTAATATATGTTAATGACATGTTGATTGCATGTAAAATTTCAAGTAAGAAATAAAAAAAAAAAAGAGAGAAGAAAACCTTAAATTAAAGCCATTACTAGATATAAATGTCCCACATTTCTTACAATTAAAACATTACATGTCTTGTATATTGTAAAGATCTTTTATTTGGAAATTTCTAAAAGAATGGTGTTATGCCTCAACCCTGGGGTCTACTTGTGAAAATCGCTACAGAGCCTCCTGATACATCCTCTAATGCCCAGAACGTATCAAGAGAGCCTGTAAAGCTAACTTGTACATCTTACACTCTTGAAAATATTTTTAAAATATATTTCCCATCCATGGGAGTATTTTTAAAGAATTGATCTCTGTGATCAATTCATTTACAACATATTTAAAAAAAATATATCAATATAGAAAATCATTTTTCATATGGGTTGAACAAAATAAAAAATTTCTTACATAACATTTAGTTATGATACAATACTTTACATATTTCCCCAAGAATTACGAATTCAAATAAAAACACATATCCAGTGGGCTCTAACTTATATAAGTGAATCAAGATAGAAAACCTATCAAGAGCTTCTCAAGCTCTCTATCGCCATTACTAGACCAGTTAAAACTAACGTGCCTAACCTGAAAGCTGAAATTGTGAGGGATGAGTATACAACTATACTTAGTGAGTAAATACATACATACTGATATACAAACATGAACATGCATTTGCAAATACAAATATTGGGATTTATGTCATAATGTACTCAAAATACATATGTACAGTCATATGTCATTTAAATCAATGATCATAAAATATTTTATTAGTCTGCAACAGTTTTAAAACAATCAATCGGACTGACCATATGTCATCGACAAGCTATCTTAGTCAGGACAAAAATTCGTAACCATCAGTGGGCTTTTTATGCATAAATTATATGTAATAAAAATTTATTAAATAGAAAACCATTTCTCATGCTTTGTAAAATCATTTATTTTCTTATAAAGTATACATTTATAAAACTAGCCTGCCTCACTAATGCTGGCCTTGAGTAGTCGCTTGGTGATATGAGTAACTGTCCTCGTAATCCATCAAATCCATAGATCCCTATCAAGCCGCCAAGACTTTTCATAGGGTCTCTAAAATCGCACATATGTACACGGCACACAGTGGGTTTGCCATGGCCTTCCCTTTTATATCATCCCCATTGCGGCTCCACTCACCTATGCGGCCTTTTAACAGGTTTGTTCATAGGCTACCTCTCTATACATATCAATAACATGGCCCACTGGCCAATAAACAATAACTGGCCTTACCAGCCCCATCACCAATATACATGCATTTATAAATTACTTCAAAAATAATGATTATACATAATATAAAACAAATCCTAGCCTTTCTGGCTATTTCATTTATACAAATCATTCTCAACAATGATTTTAAATCATTTATACAATTCAAGCCCCTCTGGCCATTTCAACATGTATACCAATCAAATCATTTATAACAGCAAACCAAATAATCAAAACATTCCAATATTATAATAAAGCACGTGTAAAACATTCATTTTAACATTTCAAAATACTTGCTTCACATACAAGCGTACATATAAATATCACACATATTTTATTTACATAATGTGTATGTATAAATTTACTCACAATAAGAGGAGGGTAACCACTCCCACTACTGATCCTCAAGCTTACTTGGCCCTTCTTTCAGGTTCTCAGAACCTGATACCACACATGCATATATATATATATATAATGAATTCCACGATTCCAATTAAGTTAACGTATATGCATTAAATGCAATACTCGTGGAAAACATGACTTAATTCTCTTAGTTGACATATATCACACCACGAGGCTTACTACCCGATATCATTTAATCGATTTCTAACAATGAAATCCCATGGTGATAACTATTTTTATTTCACATTTCTATATAAAACGGATTACTCATTCTAAAACAATATCTAGCATGTATATAATTATCATATACTTTCAATTATCCCTAAATCAACACAAATCTCCATTTCTTAGACGAAATTCGAATAAATCTCGCATGAACAATGAAACCTAAGTTTTCAACTTGTTATCAAATCTTAAAATCAAGCTTAACATAAGTTAATAGGCTTACCTCTAGCCTGTAGGAGTTCGTAGGAACCTCACATTGTTATTTGAATGTAAAAGCCCCAATTTATCTTTAAACCCTAGTTTTCTTCTTTGCTATTTTTCAATCCAATATCGATACCAAAGTGATAAAGGAAGTATGGGTAATCACTTAGCAACCAAATTTGAAAAAATGCTAAGGGATTTGCAGAAATGTATGAGGAAACCAGAGAGAAAATGAAAGAGAGAGGTGTTTTAGAAAGAGAGAGGGAAATAAACAAATGAGGAACACTTTGGGGTTGAATCCCCTTCTTAAATATTTATAATAGTGGGTGAAAAGACTAATTTACCCATAAAATTTCGCCCATATTAGAGTCTTATATCAATACTTTTAGACTAGGTATCGATAATTTTAGGCTGGGTATCAATACTTTTGGGTTGGGTATCGATTCGTTCCTTAAAAATTTAATTCTGGAATTTCCATCGATCTCAAGTATTGATACATTTGCCTTTATGTATCAATCCCTTCTTTTTAATAGATCGATACCTTCGGTGAAGGTATCGATCTGGTTTAATATGTAAATATTTTTCAACTCTCTGTTTTGTCATGTATCGATACCTTTGATAAAAGTATCGATCTGGTCCAACTTATAATTAATTTCGAACTCTCTATCTGACCATGTATCGATATACCTTTGATGAAGGTATCGATTTGGTCTATCTCATAATTATTTTTGATCTCTCTATTTTACCTTTTATCGATACCTTTTCCATAAGTATCGATTTAGTTGATTCATAATTTATTCCTAAGTCTTGGACTTACAAGGTATCGATACCTTTTATAAAGGTATCGATCTCTTTATCTAGTATCGACCTAAACTCTTCAACATATCGACACTTTATACACGTATTGATCTATAATCATAATTTATCAATACATTTGAATAACGTATCGATACTTTCATTCCAAATATCGATCCCTTCATGCTTAGAATAGATTTTGACTCTTTTCTCTTTATTCTCTAATATTAATTATGTTTACCTTTTAAGGGCTTTGTCTCCAATCCCTCGAAAAGGCGCTACCCCCTAACTGCGTTTGCTAACCAACTAGTGAGATTGTTGAATACATTAGTGTAGAGCATTATGTGAAAATCCAGTATATGTAAATTTTTAACTTTCTTGATTCATTTAATTTATATACATGAGTTAACTTTAGTCACCTAAGCCTCAATTGTGTGTCAACTAACCATTACCATACATATGTGAAATGAATGTCATACAAATGACCACTTTATCCTTATGTTCAAAGAGTAGAGTTTAACAATTGGAGAGAGGGAACAAGCAAAAGAGAGAAGAAGTGGAGAAAGAGAGTAAATGGGGGGAAGATGATTTTGGCAAAAGTGAAGAGAAAAGCTATGGCTGAGAGATGAGAGAGAGAGGAAAGATGAAGTTGATGCAAAAGAAGTGCTTGGAGAAAACGGAAAAGAAGAAGAAAAATGGGTTAGACAAAGATAAAGGAGAAGTTTTTCACGAAAGAAGAGAAATAGGTTGCTATTGAAGAAATTGAAGAAATCTGAAATACTTAAAAGAAGATAGGTAGAACATGTTAGAGTTGAGAGGATGCTTTGTTTCTAGCAAGGTAAATACCTTTTCAATTTCTAAAATTTTGGTTGTGGTTTATGTGGCTTGTTGGTTGAAAAAGGGGGTTGATGTGGTGAGGATTTATGTTGATATTGGTGTTGAATAAGGGTGTTTGAGATGATTAGTCATGAGTTGAAGTAATTATGTTGTAATATTTGAAATAAAGTGAACCCTAGAAATCCAATATGATGTGTAAATGATAAATTGTCTAAATGTAATGGGAATTAATGCATTAATGAGTGATTATATGTTTATGTTGATAGATTAATGCAATTGAAAGCACAAGAATGTGGGGTTATATTAAGGGGCTGGTTTGGCAGTTTAAAGGTGCCTATATTTGGCTTGTGTCGATGTTATATTATAGCATAAATGATGATTAATGTAAATGAATTGTTAATGGGTGCATTGATGAGTGTTTGTGTATAGTTGATGATGAATTGACTGCATGAATAAAGGTAAATTATGGATGTTAAATTCGATTATAGTAGGACAGTAATTATGAATGTTCTTTGATGAATTAATGATGTGTATAATAATTGATGTGGTGAAATTGGACAAAGTGGTAGTGTATTGTAGTTGAATTTTTTTAGTTATTTTGTAGAATTAAGTGTATTTAAACATGTAATTGAATAATAGTTTGCCATGTTTGATTCAAGCATGTTTTAGTGAACGAAAATAAGCATGAGATGTGTTGTTATACATAAAGAATGAAGTTGGTTATACATGGCTGTCACAGGGGCATAATTGGTTGCTTATGTTTAACATGCATGCTGCCAAAATTATGGCTGAACAAGAAGTTAAAAATGATGTATAACTTGAGTTATATAATTCCATTCGACGAACCGTAAAACCAGTGTAAACTAGACATAACTAAGTTTAACATATTAAAATTTTAGAATTTTTCATGTATGCATGTGCCGGTATTGAATTTTTTAGTAAGCCTAACCCGAAATCAGGACCTGATTGTTTTCTTCCAATATAACAGCTACAATTTCGGTCGTAACTTGAATTTTGCGTAATGGAATCGAAATTTGTAAAAACATATTGAAACTAGCCTCATAAGAACATATCTTGTAAAAATTTCAACCCTGAACTCCAGATCAATTGTCCGCAATGAATTTTTGAAGTCGATCTATATGTAGAGGAATAATTAAGAGAAAGTGAAAAATCCAAATTAGAACACTTTTAAGTTAGTAACCTTAAGTTGAAGTCTGAAAATGGTAAATTAATCTCAATTAAATTATTTTCAGTGGTTTTAGGTGACTCATACATGATTACATGATTACTTACATGAAAATATTGTATTGCGATTGATCCTAACGATGAGCTTATTTATAGATCGACGACCGAAGTCACTTCATCCATCTCCACGACATAGCTAGCCACTGCTTAAATTAGTGAGTGGGGCACTTATATTTTTATTTACTATTAAATCAGTTTTTACTTATTTTATTGAATGAAGCAAGTAATTTTTTTCCCAATTATGAGTGTTCATGAAAATTTATATGTGAAGTTGTTCTTAAGGATTTGTGATATTTTCTTTAAAAAAGATTTTTGATGAATACACTTTGATATATGTGATTTATTTTTATGGTCCCTCCTGGATACTTGAGATTTAACGATTTGTATAGATTGTAGATGAGAGAATCAAGGGGACGCTCTTGGTTCTTCTCCTTTATAATGACCGGACGACACATTGTCGGGCATAGATTATTTAAATGACCGGATGATACATTCTTGGGTGTAGTTTATTTATATTTCAAATTTATAAGAGAGAGTTTTAAATGCAACTGGAATATGATTTACTTTTCTGTTGTTTTAATAGTTTTATATAACAAGATTCAATCATAATTATTTGTTATCTTTTTTATGACTTTTAGTTTTAAATGTTTTTTTTAGTTATACTCACCAGGTCTTCTCAAAGATCTGACCCCCTTTACCTCACAAGTTTGTAGGACCATTCCATTGGTGAGCCATTACATATATTTTGGAGACCTGTGATGAGGATATGGGAGAGCCAGTGCTGGAGTCACTAGTGTGGGTCCGTTGTGTAGTTTAACGTTCATGTAGAACGGGTCAATATTTTGTGGTCAGATAGATATGTTCTGTGTACAGTATGTGGTCTGTCAAATAGTTTATATAACTTGATTTTGTTTATGCATATATGAATGCATCTTCGAGTTTTGTGAATTACTCTGGTTTATTATATGTATTCAATGTTATGTCATGAATTGTCAGATTATAGTTTTACAGTTTCATCACATTAGTCAGAGGCTAGTGATGGTAGTGGGATTTGTCACCTGCTTGTAGCGTCTTCGAACTGGGAATGTTACACCCAGATGTTAGTAGTTGTCATCGAAGTTAGTTTCTTGTTCAATAACTTGGTCATAATAGTCATGAAATTTTTTTTTATTATATCAAATTGAAGAGTATGATACATTTATGACAATGGTAGGAATTGTGGCACTAATTTGGTTAATACTAGTTGAAGAAGCAAACAAATTAATGAAATTAGTTTGTAGTTGATAAAAGAGCTAATATGTAGCTTGTATTGCGAATTGGCGATCGAATATGACAAATACCAGAGTTAGCCCCCTTAATGTTGAAATATGAGTATTCACCTCTATGAAAAAATCCACATCTTTATCATTATGTATATCAGTCGGTCTTGGATAAAAAATTGAAGCAGGTAAGCAATGTTTATAAATCGCTCTCATTATACTACTGATCTTAGGTGAATATATCTGAATTAAAGAACACAACTCGTCCACAAGCTCTAGATATTTTATAATCTTTACTATGGTAAAATAGAAGTTATCACCATTGTCATAAAACTCCCATAATCTTTCATAGACAATCATTAAATAAACTTGTGCCATCTACGTAAAAAACAAAACTATTGTTAGACATTTAGTATGAAAAGTTATAAAATATTCATAGACTTTCAATCCCTTCATGATTTTGAATTGTCAAGAAAAATTAGTGATTGTTCTTTCACCCCTATGAAATTCGTCTAGGAAAATGATAAACTAGTTAGAATCATTAAGGAAAATTAGTGTATTTCATCATCCCTAGACAAAGTTGGGATACTAAGTTGGGCTACTGTAGTTCATCTTCAACCTTGCGAATTCCTACTATTTTTCACTCACCTTTCATCAATGTAATTGCAACAAAGTTGTTTCAAGTAATTTGTTTAAATTAAGAAACTATTTTTAAGTAAAGAACAAATGAGTTTGGATTGTGTTGTATGATTTTTTTTTCTCTCTTTTCTTTCTCCTCTTTCTTCTTCATTTAAGTTAAAGAAGTAAGCAGTAATTTTGTCCAAAAGACATTTTTAATTAAAAAAATATAAGAAAAATCTAGGTTGAGTTATAATTATGAATGTGCTTTAAAATTGAGCCATTTTGGGAAAAGAAAAAAAAAAAACCAAGACCACACTAGAATCGTCGGGGTGGGAGGGGATGCGGGTCAAGTTGGTGCGACAAAATAGGCACTAAAATTTATTTTCATGCAGTCCAGTCCATAATCAAAAAGTCACCAAACATCGTATTAAATAATAGACAGGCCCTTTAATGCAGGGGAGGCCCGCGTAATGCCCAAACACACCCATTGGGTACAAAACGCACAGTAAAACTTGATATTTTATAATAGACTGGGTTGAGAGTTGAGGTCTTGCAAATACTAGGGACTAGGGAGCTGTACAGCCGATGCAAACGTCCTGTAATCTTTGTATTTGTATACTCTCTCAGTAGCCATCTTCTTCTTCGATCACCCAGTTCTCCTATCTCCCTCCCTGCAGGAAGGTAATCTCTTGAGCTCTGTTTCTTGCTTTAGGTTTTGTTAAACAAGTTATGCAAATGCCTTTCTCTCTTTTCTATTCTCTAATTCTCTCTATCTATCTCTAATCTTTTGCTTTCAAATTTTGGGTCTTTAAATTGCTAAAGCGTTTCCTTTGCTGCTCGATGAGATTAATTTTGTCTCTTTTCTTCAACTGGTTTCTAGCTGAAGGTTTTTGTTGCTTAACATTGTTATAATATCTGCATTGTGATTTAATTAACTTCATCGTTATTAGATTACTGTTCATGATAACGTTTATTGATTATGTTTAGAGATTTCTATTCTGTAAAGAATATTGTTGCCTAGTGTTCAGTTGTCTCGCATTGACTAATAAAAGTGTCGTTAATGAATAGGTTGATCACTCCACTAGATTAACAAGTATTTTGGGTTCGATATATGGGTTCTAGGCCCCGAAACTCACAATATATTTAATTCTTTCAAAAAATTGATGTGGTATCAATAAATATTTTGATAAAGATTAAAAACGTTACCATTGTAGTGACTGTAAATCTGAAGAAGCTTTAGCTCAAGTTCTAAAATTGATAAAGTGTCAGTGTATATTGTGATAAAAATTGAAACATTAACATTGTGATTGACTGTAAATCTGAAGAAGCTTTAACTCTAGTTCTTTGGCTGTTAATTGTGCTACATAATTTCTACATTCATGTGTACAATTAAGTAATGAGTTTCTACCCCAAGGGAATAGTGTAGATGGTTAGATCTCTTGCAGTAGAAAAAAACATCAAGGAATCAATCCCTTGATAGTAACCTTGGAAGATTTGATTTGATTTTTTTTTGTGATTGGGTGAGTGGGATGGGTGTTTGTTATAGACAAAAAATAAAAGGAACCACATTGTAACAAACACTCTCTTTGTGCATTTTTACAGCCTTCATTTGCTCAATGCATATTTTAGTAAAAAGCTGATTGATTATGTTCTTTGAGTGCTCCTTTGACTCGATGGATTTTCTTCTTTTAATTTTTTATAATTGATTAGTAGATAGATATGTGATTAGGATCTGTAGTTCTGCTGGTTCTAGTGTTTTAACTCCATAAATTGATTTCATTCTTTTTTGGTTATATGTTCTCTTGCTTGTCAAGGTTCTTGTAAAATGGGAAATCTGGTGCAAATATGGAAGTCTTTGGTGATTTTTTGATAAAGTTTGCATCAATACATTTTTTAAAGTTGTTTATTTATTTAAGTTTTGTCATAGATTGAATTGCATGGCCAAGAAAAGAAAAAATTATAGTTGAAACTTCAAGGAAAAGTTACAGTGGTTATATTTCAAAATAGTGATATGAGGATTTAAGTTTCTTTCTCATGTGGGATTTGTTTAATTGTAGCTATTGTTAATTAGATATCATTTTTTTTTTCCTTTAGATTATGAATTCTTGTTGATTTTGAATCATAGAGAACCAGCCATCAGGTCCATTAATCTTTATATTTACTGAAGTTCTAGGTATCTGGAAGTTTTTTGATCTGTCCATTGAGTTGAATGGCTACTAAAGTACATTACGGTGGAGACATTGCATTTAAAAGGGGTAAAAGAAGCATAATGAGGGACAAAATGGATATTATATTATTTCATTTAGATTCTAAATTTTTCTTCTATTGTTTCAAAATCAGAATCTTATGTGGAGTCTTTGCTTATCCTGTTCTTTTATTTATTTTTATTTTAAAAATTTGCATCAGCAATGGACTTGGGGACAGTAGAACAACGGAAGGAAAGAATACTAGAATTGTTGAAAAATGATGGTGTGTCAACAATTGCTCTTGTTGGAGACACTGGAATGGGAAAAACCTGGATGGCTAGAGAGATAAGTGACCATGCAATTCATGAGGGCTTGTGCTATGCGACTCTGTGGGTATCTGCAACTGAAAAGGATGACATCAACTTGCTCTACCAGGCCATTGCTCGCCAGTTGTCTCTAAGTTTCATAACTGAGGAGTGGGAAGACGAAGAGGAGAATGCTGAGCCGGAGGAGTGGACTATTGAAAGCTTGAAGCAGCAGATACGTGCAAAACTTGAAGAAAAGAGAGCTGCTTTGCTTGAAGGAAAGAAGTATCTTATGCTGGTTCTGGATGATCATGAAGGAAAAAAGATGAATGAAATTGAATTGCGTGGATTAAGAGCTGTGCTTCCTTCCAGCAATTATAGTCCTTTAAAGATTCTAATTACAAGAAGAAAAAGTGAGGAAGGCTTAATTACTGGGGACACCAGTGAGGTGACATTTGGGCCCCTGTCTTTGGAAGGGTCGTTAACTTTATTTTGCAAAAGTGTTGAGAAAACGGTTTTTGACATAAAAGATTTTGAACAGTTGTCTAAAGATATAGCAAAGAAGAGCATGGGTTTGCCGGCTGCAATCACTATGATAGCAGAGGCCTTAAATTACATTGCACGGGATAGTTCAAAGGCTTGGTCATTGGAAAGTGCTTTAGAAAAAGCAGCTTATTATGAGAAAGATAATCATGATGTAGCAGCTAAGGGTGTAAATCCGCTATTGTTCTCTGCATATGACATGTTGCCAAGCAATGTCATAAAAAGCTGCTTTTGGCATATCATGCAATTCTTTCACAAATATGGTGGTGTTCATTACAATCAGTTGATCACTCACTGGGTAATGGAAGGCTATTTTGATCCACTCCATTATATTGAAGAGACATATGAGGAGGGACATTGTGTTCTCATGGAGCTTTTAGATCGTGGCATGTTGAAGATGCAGGAGGATAATATTATTGTTGTTGAAAGAGCGGCACTGAATATGATTGACTGCTGCCCTCAAGGATTTGGTTGGACAGATAGCTTGGGATTTGCTAATATGTTTGAAAATAGTGAATGGGAAGGTCTTGGGAGAATCACCCTGATGAATGGTATGATAAAAACATCATGCAGTCCTAAGAATTGGCAGAAAGTCTCTACACTACTGATTGATGGAAATCGTCTTTGCCGAGAAGTACATAAATCGTTCTTCTCTACTATGTACCGGCTTCAGGTTCTTGCAATCTTCAATCCAAGGTTCAAATCACTTATCACATCCTTGTTTAAAATGGACAAGCTGCTTGTGCTTGTACTTAGGAACTGTGGTCTGTTGGAGGACATCACTCACATCAAGAAACTCAAAACATTAACTATTCTTGAGATATCTGGTGCTATCCCCTTAAAGTCAGTTCCCGACAATCTGTTTGATGAAATGACTCAACTTCAAACCCTTAACCTTTCTAGATGTCAGATTGAATCGCTACCTTCACTTTCCAATCTAACTGAACTGCGTTTGCTCATCCTTAGAGGATGTTCTTGCTTGAAATCACTGCCAAGCCTAAAGAAACTCATTAATATCCAGATACTTGATCTTTCTGGTTCTACATCTTTTTGTAAATTCGAAGATCAAAAAACTCTGTCATCACTGCAGAAACTTCAAATAATTGACCTTTCTGATACCAAGATTGGGCCATTACCAAAATTCCAACATCTAAAAGACCTGAAGCAGATCTTATTAAAGGGCTGCCGTTGCTTACGTAGACTTCCTAGTTTAAAGTACTTGCCTAGTCTCCAAATTCTTGATCTCTCAGGGGCCATCATATTCAATGAATTCCACGATGAGTCCATTGAAAGCCTGGGTGAACTTAAAATTCTTGATCTATCAAAAACTTCAATCTCTCAATTGCCTTCCATATTTTGCAATCTCTCTGAACTAAATTTGAGTGGTTGTTCTAAACTTAAAAGACTGCCATGCAGTACAGCACTCAAAAGTCTCAAGTTACTCGATGTTTCTGATGCTTTAAAATTGGATGAAATTGAAGACGAATCCTTTCAACATTTGTCGCAGCTTAACTATCTCAACTTCTCAAACACCAAAATTAAAAAATTGCCTTCCCTTTTTAACCTTAGTAACCTTCATCAGCTCTTGCTTAAGAAATGTTCATTGATAAAATATCTGCCTGAAATGGATGGACTAATTAGGCTAAAGGTGCTTGACTTATCAGGCTGTGAACATTTGATTGAGTTGCCAAACTTAAATGTCTTCAAAGAAATTGAGGTTCTTGATCTTTCAGGTTGCTGTGCTTTAAAGGCAAAAGGAAACGAAACCTTTGAGCACATGTCTTGTCTTAGGAAACTCAACCTTGACCAATGTGGTGCAACATCATTGAGTGAAATTGCAGCTGAATCATTGGAGTATATGACTCACCTTCAAATTCTCAAGCTCTCTGGAATCACAAAAGAGTTATCATCAATCTCCAAGCTCACCAAACTCACCAACCTTTATCAACTTTCATTAAAAGATTGTCCAGGTTTAATGACGGTGCCATCTTTGGAAGTTCTATCAGAACTTGAGATACTGGACCTTTCAGGAAGTTTAGTGGTCGAGTCTCTACCATTTCTTGAAAAACTTAGCAAACTTCAGGAGCTTTTATTAAGCGGTTGTTCAAACTTGCAAGCATTGCCATCTCTCAAGTCACTTATTCATTTGAAGGTTCTTGATCTATCAAAGACTGGAGTTAAAGAATTTCCCTACGAGATTTCTGAGTTGACTTGTTTAAAACGACTTGTTCTGCCAGACTTGAAGTATTTCAGAGAAGTTGACTGGGGTAAGATAAAGCGCCTGCCAGAGGATGTAAACTGGGATGACTGTGGTATTCCCAAGCCTGCTGAAATTCCTGCTAGTGGTGAAAAGCCTTCCATACTGGTGAATGGTACCAAGATTTTTCATCTTTTGAAGGAAAATTATGAGTTACAGGAGGCATGCTTCAAGCAAATCCATTTCTCTGTTTATCCTCCACATGAGCAATCAAAAGATGGGGAGATTTATTGCGGCAGTGATGAAGCTATTCTCCTCGATATCTACTCAAAGACCAGATATTTTCCTTAAAAAAAGGATGAGCAGTCTATGCAAATCTGTGGATTTAATTCCTTTCCTACTGATATTGAGAATGCCCTCAAGCATACAAAATATATTTCTTTGACAGGGAATAAATTTATGGAACATTTATCTGATTTAGATGCGGGCAATTTGGTTAAGATGAAAGGTTGTTGGTTAGAGAGATGTTCTGAAATAGAGAGCATTTTTTCTGAAGAGAATGACATCAGGTTGATCGAAAAGCAGGAAATTTTATGGGTTTCTAACCTTCCTAATTTGAAGAGTTTATATGGTGAGAAAGTGCAGAATGTGAACTTCAAGAATCTCAGACACTTGCATCTAGACTGTTGCCGGAAGCTTGAAAATGTTTTCCCTTCTGCATTTCCTGTAAACCTTGAGATCCTGCAAATCAAGTTTTGTGATAGTCTGAAGACTGTATTTGAACAAAATGAATCGAACAAATGTGAATTGCCAAAGTTACACAAATTGCTTCTATTTGAACTGCCAGAATTGACAAGCATTGGCGTTATATTGCCACCTGTAGAAAAAGTCAAAATTAGGAAATGCCCTAAGCTGGATGTTACAGAAGAAAGTCTCAGATCTAAAGAGATTATAAGAACGGAAATTGTTGAAAGATAGAACTGCTGTCTCTACCTCAAAAAGTCTGCACTGCCACAAGTAATTTCAGGTTTGTTGTAATTTCTCTGCTATTTCTAAGTGCTTTCTGAATTTATCTGAGATAGCGCCTCCGTATTATTTTGCCTTAAATACTATATGGTTAAATTTGTGCATAATGATATCAGAAATTAAATTTTTTTATCATATTTCATTACTAATTTATTTGATTTTTTAGGTTTAAGTGACAGCGATGTTTGAGAGTAGCCCTGACAAGTGCAAGGTTCGATTAATTTGCTTTTATTTCATGTTGATTATACCCTTACTCTTGTGATAACTGCTTCTATTTATATATCTGTGATTTCCCAAACCCCTTCCCTTCTTTTAGTAGATGTATGCTAGGCTTCTGTTGATGACATGCTCTCTGAAAGTTCATTTTGGAGTTCAATCTTTACGGTTGGTGGCTTTAATCCGCCAATAAAGTTAATTATTTCTGCTTTAATGTTGGTAAATATAATGTAAACAAATTTGAAAATTAGTAATTTCTAGTACTCTCTTTATTCCTTGTAATGTGGTTAGTTGAAACTTTTTTCCAGGATGAGATATGTCTCAATGTTACTTTGCTCAGCATCCTCTGGTGTTGAAGTCCGCTTAGTAAGCAGCATGTGATCAAGAAGACAACTGCTTCGTCTTATTAGAAGACGAATTGAGCAGAAGAAGGTTGAAAACCCAATGGTTTCTGCTGAAATATCTGGCCTGTGACCTCCATTGTAAGTGTTTTCATTTTCCTTTTTCCCTCTTAAATAAGGAGACATGATTATTATATTTAAATTCTGTTCATTCATTAAGGTTGTGAAAATCCGGTTCTCAGGATTTTGGCGGACATAGATAACATTTTCAAAAGTAAAACATACGGCTGTTTATATAAAATCTGTTTTTCAGTGGTATTGCAAATTTTAACTAAGTTCTGTTCAAGAAGTTCTGTTCAAGCGTAGATATGACTAGAGATTATTGTCATTCTTGATTCAAAATAAGAATAAGGTTTTGTGAAGTTCTGCAAAGATTGTCAATTATTTTAACCAGAATGCTCAATTGACGAATTTCAGACTAGTATTCTGATCTCCTTTCATTTCACAGGGTTTTGCTTGGATCAATTGTTGGACTATATAGATGTTCTTTCCTAGATCGGCAATTTCTGCTTCATTCATTTGCCAAGATTTCCTTTGTATCACCATTTTTTATTTATTTATTTATTAAAAATATTGCTTCCATTAACATTTGAGAATCTTTGAGTTCAATAATCATATTCTCGATGATTATTTTATCATAATAATATAAGCATTTCATGGTATGCTTTCAAATTATTATTATTATTATTATTATCTATTGTTTGGATTTGAATTATCAATCTAATTTGTTGCAATGTCTAATTTTATTGTGTTACTATAATTAAATAATTTAAATTTATAATTAAAAATATTATTTTAATTTATGGGTTAACTTATCTCAAAGAAGGTTTCCATGGAATAAATTATCCCACGACTAAATGATAGAGGGCCAAGATTTTCCCACCATTTATTCTTATCTATTTTGTTTCTTAAGCATGGATTAGAGTGTTTTTTTTTTTTTTTTTTTTTTTTTGAGTTAGTTACATTTTACAATTCTAGTTTTGATAATATTACAATATATATATTTAAATGTAAAAACTACTATTCAACTTAAAAAAAATATATAATTAAACTATAGAACTTTTACCTGTGTCAATAAATTCAAAATATTAATATTAAACCACTTATCATGTATTTTTCATCCATTAAAAAATTACAAAAGAAAATAATAATAATAATAATCAACGCCAATAAATCCAACCAGTTCTTGCTACCTAAAATCACTATCTTTGGTCTCACCATTTATTCTTATAACTCATAAACATAATATATTCTATTCAATTCTAAAATTTTAACCACAACAAAAACACGAAATAATAAGTAGGTTTATTGAGAAATTTTTTAAAATAATCATATTTACATAAAGTGATCACCCTAAAATTATTCTTATCAAACTAACCACTTCACTATTTTTAGACGATTTTATTTTTGATGACCATTTAACACTTAAAATATTTATTGAATAATGAATAAATACTAATAAATATTATTTTATTTGATAAAAACTTTTGTAACACATTGGTTGATATACTTGATTGTTATTTTCTCATCTTGAGTTGGATTCTTAGCAATCATATTTTTATTTTTAAATATTTAATATATTATTTATTTTATTATCTCAAATGTCATTTAAGTATATTGTTAATATATAATTTAATAATAAATTTTAAGTTCAAATAATTTTTTTTTTATTAAAAAAAGATTCCCATTCAAAATGCTCTCTTGTGCCTTTTGCTCAGTGCTTGTGCCCTTCGCATGCTCTGGTTATGTTAATTATAAGTGGGTATAATTAAATGGTTATGTTAGAGTAAAATTGTTTAATGTGATCATTTTGATAAGATTGAATTAAAAGTAGTTATGCTTGTAAAAGAAATCTAAAATAAAGTTATTTTTTTAAAATATTTTATTTTATTTTACCCACTTATAATAGGACACGAATATAACCTATTTATTAATCGTGTTGATACAAATAGTGTTGTATCACTTATTTAATAAATAAATTATATCCGAATTTTAAATTTTAATAAAAAATAAAAAGGGTCGGAGATTTGTTAATCTAAAATTTGGTTATACTTATAACACAGTAACACAACACATCTCTTAAGAGCCAAACATGATATGAATTGGACCAAAAAAAGTAAATGGAGATAAAATTTTGAATCGAATAGGCAAGATACAATTTACAGAACTTACATAGCCTTTGGATTATAAACATGAAATGAAAAACATGAAAACACTATTTTCTATTTTTGAAAAAAAAGATTATTAAAAATTTATTTAATAAAGTTGCTTCATGCAATTGGTCTATAAAACATTAGGAAAAAAGAAAAAGAATAAGAGATTTTCCATTTTTATGAAAAAAACGTTGACTAATTATATTTTTCATTAAAACTTATAAGCAAATAATGACACATGGCATTTTAATTTCTCGAGACCACTAACTGCTCCATTGACTCAGTGTTGACTTCTTCTACACTCCAAATTATACAAACAAGCTCCAAAGGATAGAAGGATTTACTCTGATAAACAGCTTTTTAAAGTATTAATCTTCCAACGAGAATAAGGTAAGTTTCCTATGTAGTTATGTAATAAATTCTGTTTTAATTTTTGCTCTGTTTGAATAGCCGGTTTTTTGTTTTCTGTCGCCCTATTGTGTTTCAATGTTGCAAAATTGTTGCTCTTAGGTTGATTCTTCCTTCACATCCGGCTGGTTCTAACTATATGGAACCAAATTATAGGCTCCATATTGTATTTTGAACTCCAGTTAAATTTACATTTGTGTACTTGGAAGTTGAACAAAACAAAATATAGTGGGAGAATTCCAAGTTGAATCAGATTTGAATTCCCAACTTTGTCTGCATTTACCGGAAAAAGTTTCCCAAATGTTTTAAATTTCCTTACTTCTCTGCTAAATTATCGGAAAATTGTATTCTTTCAACCACGTAAGTCCGAGGTTCAATTTGGTTACCTTGTTCGTTTCGGGATAATGTCTTATGTCTTGTGATTTTTCTAATGGCAACTTTATGGTTATTTTGAAACCATTATTTATATAAATACATTTTCTTAAGATATTTCAGCCCGGAGTTTTTTTTGTTTTGTGCTTGAGAAAATGGAAACATGTTGTGTCAGTTTGCTGACCTTCAACTAAATAGAACACTGCAAATGATGGTAAGTGGTGAATCATCCTCGACCCCGCGAAAGGTTGAATCATCTACTAGGATCCAACAAATGTGGTTGTAACGTTGGAAGTGAAGACAAATTGAATTACTTATACTGGCATTATTTATGTCTCTTGCCTATAGTTAGCTT
>JAXCLQ010037851.1:0-23181 GCA_035584115.1 Cedrela odorata | reverse complement strand
ACTAACTACCAACAACAAGAGCAAAAGATTTTATGAATTAAACTAACTACCAATCAGAGCAGCGTATTTTGAAGATGTCATTAGCGTTGTGATCATGTTTTTAATTCCTAAAATTAGAAGTCATAATGTGGAGCTGTTAATTAATGACAGACGGGGAATTATTAAAGTCAACTAAGTCCAACAACGTAGCACTTAATTATGGTCGAATGGTGTTGACTTGAAATAATTTTACATATATTATGTTGATATTTTAGATTTATGATAAGTGCCTGCTCATAACACTTGATAGACATCAATTCATTTGATAGTAAAACTTCTGTGGCTATGATTTACAATCCACACAGTTTAAAATATATTTAAGATTAAAAAGTTGTTTGTGTTAGAATAAAACTTTTTATTTAGGGGGTTCAGTATAGATATAATAGGTACAAAAAATATATATAAATTTAAAAAACATAAACATAATCTTTTATTTTTATTTAATATATGTATATATATATATAAGTTTTGCAAAGAAAAATAATACGAATGGAAATGGAATTTAATGCATGGATAGAATTAATTCATAATAAAGAGAGGTGAAAAAAGAAATGGGTTTTAATTTTTTATAAAAAAAAAAAATTAAGGGATAAAAGGAGGACGATAATGATGGAATGACTATTTTAAGAGTAAAATTCTTCTTTGTTTTCCACTGCAACAGCTCTTTCCTGTTTCATGCATACATTCTTCATTTTTTACAGAATGAATACACAAGAGTCAATATTCTATTTGATATTAATCTCTTTATGTTTACTGAACTTTAATTTTATTTTTTGTAGACCATGCGTGATTGTGCAAAAGCCTCTTACATGTCTCCACTAGACTCACAATTGTGCATTGATCTGTTCTAATTCAATTTTCCCCCGAAATATGCAATAATTTTAAGTACCCTATTACTGCGATTTGAGAGCTGGTGCTGAAGCGTTTAGAGCTAAGAATTGATTTTTATTGCATATGACTATCATTTATTAGATGTTTACTATTCACAAGCAGTTTTATAGTAATGTAGAAAAAACAAACTTTTTATTACAAACTTTGCCCAAAAAAGGTATATCAACAATTAATTAGGACAATTTGAACTTTAATATTATGTCTTTTTTTTGTGATCGAGTCAGATATATCCCCAAGACAAATAAATTTAAAAAAAAACATTCAATTCAAAGAAATACAAGTAAATAAATAAATTAACAAAACATTAAATAAAATAACTCTTTATTCAATGAACAATTTCCACGTATAACGTAAGAATATAAATAAAAAAAAAAACACACAATGTAATTATTAATACCAAACATCACGAAACAAGACACATGAAATTGAAGTAGGAAAATCAATCGACAACCCAACTTCAACCCTCTAGGAAAACATTTTCACAAAATTATTAAGCAGGAGAAGGAGCAGGAACAGGAGGAAATGCAGCACAATAGGCACTTAGAATGTTGCCTTCCTTAGTTGTGAAACCGAGCGAAGTGAAGCCGCCAGGCCAACATTTACTTGTGCTGGTTTCAATGGCACTACAACATTCAGCACTAATATCAGCATAGCCTGTAAGAAAGTATTTGATAGTCACATCTGAACAAGACTTGAGCTTCAGAAGAGCTGTCCAGCACTCTATAAACGATCCTCCGCAGGCGTCAAGCCTCAATTTAAGATTGTAGCCTGGCATATTGCTGTCTAGATCATAATTCCTGCCTGCTGTCGCAAATGCCATGAGGCTTGCCAGGACCAAAAAGAGAAACACATTTTTCAGAGCCATGCTGATTTATATTGTTCTTTTGTGTTTCGGTACGTACTATCTGTTGAGTGATCGATGATAATAGAGAGACAATGAAGAAAAGTTGAAAATTGGGGAGGCTTTTATAGAGAATTAGAAGGAGAGAAAAATTCTTTAAAGTTATTAAAGATGTGATTAATTGACGCTATGAACATTTTTAATTGCTTAAATTTGCAAGTCAAAATTTTCATCTGTTAATTAATGAAACACACAGTCTGTTAATTAAAGTCTATTAAGTCCAACAATGTAGCACATGATTATGGTTGTATGGAATTGACAAGAGAATTCATGGAAATTTTAAGACTTCATGAATAAACTATCTTAAAATTTATTATTCTGTTTAATTATGTTTTAATTAGCTTTAAGTTTAATTATTTGATGTCAGAATCTGACAATCTTCTGTCTATGTTTCCTTCCAGAAGGGAATATCTAACTAGTATTTCTTAATTAGACACAAAAACTGACTTCCTAATTTACAATACTTACTCAAATAAGAAAACTATAGAAAGAGCAATTAATATATTTATAAGTTATATACTAATTTTTCTTAAAAAGTATATAATACAAACAAATTTGATTTAGCAACCTAACTTAAAACTCTAAAAAAAAAGTTAAAATGGAGCATCACTAAATGATATCTTTATGTTTCCTAGACTCATTTTTCTCATTAAACCTTCCGCTCAAAATTCAATATCTTCAATAATATTTTGAACTCTGTATTTATTTATATTCATTAAGTACTTGTATTTATTTATATTCTGAAAGTACTTGATGTTAGTTTCACAAAAATATTTGTTTCATTTATATTTTTGGACATATTGCTGAGATCCCTTCTGTCATTCAGGAATCAGAAAATGGATCATGGCATGTGCCTGTATTAGTTAAAGGCAACGATGCACCTTCGCAAAGTTGGCTCTGCATTACCAGGCCAAGGGTTTGTGAATCTTGTTTGGAGCTTTCGTAAATGAGGGGACTTCTGAGAACGACCATGCTTTCTGTTGCAACAGTGAAACGTTGAATTCATGCAAGTCAGAGGGTTTTATAAAGTCACAATAAAAATCATAGTAGCCAGTTAGGACTCATTGCAGAATTTTGAGAATAAAACCACAGCTCTTATAGGCATTTAAAGGAAACAGTGTCAACCATCGCATCCCAGGTGCATCTTTCACATAAAAGTGTGATTCTATAGAAAGCTATCTTGCATGTCTGTTGTCTATGGCAAGCAGCAATGGCCTAAATTTTAAGTTATAATAAGTTTTCAAATGTTTTCCCCCAATTTTAGTTCCATAATTTTGTTTTCTCACCCGAAGTCAATTTATGATGTAATGCCATTGTTGCAGAGCGTATTAATGGAATTTTTCTTTTCTTTTCTTGTATCCTGCATTGTGGCCTGGTTTCTGCGCTTCATTAGCTCATTAATTTAGATATTTTCTTTTTCTCAGAACCGATAACTAATGGACATATCATTGAGAGGTTTAGTTGAATCAAGCATGAGAGAAGTATATGTTAATGCCATGGATATCAAATGAATCTTTGTCGAAAATTGCCCTGAAATTAGCCGGTGTGTTGTATGGTCAAAGGAGATTTAGATCGACTAGTTGTCAAGAAATGAGAGGGTAATATCCTCATTAATGAAAAAATCCTTCTTATTAATGAATAAATGGGGAAATCAGACCATGATCAGTTTTAGTTCGTTGTGTTTCACTGCTGAGCTATAATTTTGATCGTGGTATAATTTTTTGTAGCTAGTGATTATTGTTAGAATGCTTGGGGACTTTTATCTATAACATAAAGTAAAATTTACAAATAATTGTGAGGTAAATAAGATGCTTAGCCTTCCATTGTATATATAGGTGGTTTTGTCTACCATATAAGCACAATAATAAATAATAAAGATAAAAATAAATAACACAGAGATTTACATAAAAAATTCTAAATTAATTGGGTTAAAAATTACGAAAAAAATAGAAGAATTTATTATGAAAAGTTGGATTACAACTTCTCTCTGAATACAAGGAGAATACAATTGCAAAATCCTTTCTCAAGTATTAAAAATACAAACAAATAAAATACGTTAATATTTTTCTTTGAGAGAAATTGAAAAGTTAAGGGATTGAGAGAATTCAAAAGTGATGAGCAAATGGAGAAAGAATGTCTATTATTTATAGGCAATTCATGGTTAATAAATATTGATCAATGTATATGAAAACTCCTTCAATTGTCAAGCTGACAAATTTGAAAAATCAATTTTCAAAGTCAAGCCCCCAACTCACCTATATATAACATTCTCCCACTTTGAGACTTGATTGAGAATCAATCACGTCTTCACATCAACCTTTTTATCTTGTTATTCTATGTCTCTTACGTTTCTGCTAGGCCACACAATGATTGACACCATTCAAACTTGTTAGTATTGATTGGCTCAGTCAAAACATCTGCTAGGTTATAATTGGAGTGTATTTTATGCATGTATGCACTTTTATTCTTCACCACTTCTCGAACAAAATGATATTGAACACCTATGTGATTTGTTCTGCAATGAAATGTTAGATTTATTGCAATGTACAAGGCACTCTGACTGTCACAAAACAATACATCTTTTCTTATTTGTGCCCAAGTTCCTAAATGAGCCTTCAAACCCAAATTGCTTCCTTGTGTGCTTGTGTAGCTGTCATGTATTCTGTTTTTATTGTAGATAATGCTACCAAACTTTGCAATTTTGAAATCCAGCTCACAGCTCCTCTTGTAAGTGTAAACACATAGTTAGTAGTAGATTTCCTTTTATCAAGGTCACCTGTATAATCTGAGTTTATGTAACCTCTGACAATACATTATGATCTTCCATAACATAAATCAACATTTGAGGTCCCCTTGACATATCTTAGGATCCTCTTTACAACACTCCAATGCTCTCTGCCAGGATTCGCCATAAATTAACTTACTACTCCCACTACTTGTGTAATATCTAGTCTTGTATATATCATGACGAACATTAAGCTTCTCACTACTGATGCATACAGTACTTGAGACATTTCTATCATCCTTGCTTCATTGATAGGACACATTAATAGTAGAAATTGGCATACAATCTTGCATATTGAAGCATCGCAAGATCTTCTTTAACTAGTTTTTTTAGGAAAGCTAAATCTTCTTGTCTTTTCTATCTCGGTGAATTTGCATCTCTAGAATCTTGTTTGCTAGTCCAAATCCTTCATATCAAACTCCCTAACTAATTATGCCTTTAATTCTTGGACTCGGTCTTTGTTGGGGCCTGCTACCAATATGTCATCCATATACAATAATAAAATGATGAAATTATTATCACCAAACTTCTTAAAATATGCACAATGGTTGGAATTCAGTCTGTTATATTCAAGGCTAATAATGAAGGAATCAAATCTCTTATACCAACACCTCGACGCCTATTTGAGACCATATAAAGATTTCGTTAACCTGCAAATTAAGTTCCCTTTATCCTTTTCTTCAAAACCCTTTAGCTAGAGCATATAAATTTCTTTTTCAATTTCTCTATGAAGAAACCACTAATCTTACACGATACAGCTCCACCTAATCATTGCTATTCTACTTGATCTTGTAAACCCATTTATTTCCGATGGTTTTCCCTCCATGTATTAGTGGCATAAGATCTCAAGTCTTGCTATGAGAAGTTTTAATTTCTTCTTGTATTGTCGTTATCCACATATATGCATCCGAGGTACTCGTTGCCTCTTGGAAAGTTCATGGCTCCCCATCCTCTATTAAAAGACAATATGCAACATTACCCTCCATAATGTATTCTGGCTGCCAAGATGATGTTCTTTTCTCATGAGTTGCTCATCAAACTTTTGAAACTTCATACTCAACTGATCCTTCTTCGTACTCTGATATTACTTTAAAAGAATCTTCATGTTCTGATTTTTCTTCCACTTGAACTATAGTAGTCTTTAGTTTCTCTTCTTTAGTGTTATCTCCATTCTTTTTTGTAGCCTATTTTCTACAAAAATAACATCCCCGCTGATGATAAGCTTGTGGGTAGTTGGGTCCCACAAGCAATACCCCTTCACTCCATCTACATACCCCAAGAATATGTATTTTCTAAAATTTGGATCCAATTTCATTGTTTCTTGGGAATTGTATATCACATACACAGGACTTCCAAATGTATAGAGGTTGGATTAGTCAGTTGGTTTGTTAGTCCACATCTCCATCAATGTCCTCAACTCAATTGCTGTTGATGGTGACCGATTTATCAAATAACAAGCGGTTTAACAGTTTTAGTCTAATAAGACTTGGGTAATTTTGTTAATCTCAACATTGCCCTTGTCTTTTCCAACAAAGTTATGTTCATCCGCCCTGCCACCCTATTTTGCTAAGGAGTGTATGCCATAGTGAACTATCTTTTGATCTCTTCTTGCTAACAAAATGCATTAAATACATTTTTTCTTTATGTTACATCTAGTTTGAGTTTATTTTTCTGTATATTTTTTCTATAAAATAAAAAACAAAAGAATATATTTTTGTTTATTTAATTTGTGTTAATGAGATTGTAATATGGACTCTTCATCATGTTGTCATGTGGAAACTGGTATCCAACTTATATCTTGTGACAAGTATGAGTATTTCCTATACATGGTCTCAATGCCTTTTGCAAGTGTATTTGATATCTTTACTCTGTGTGTCTTCAGATTTGTTGTGCACTCGTGATTTGTTTTCTTAATGACAATGCACTTCAATATGAGCATGTTGGTTCGATCGCATGTATGGTGCCTGGGTATACAATCATAGGTTGGAATAATATTGTCATTATGATTGAATTGACCTTTGACTAATGTATCATTTTTATGAAAAGTCTTATGCCACCCCATATAGCTCTTTCAACTAAGATCAATTGTGCCTTGTTAAATAAATAAAAAATTCATATTCTAAAAGCAATAAAAAAAATTATGAAGCAATCTCTATTTTAAGTGGAGAAAAATAATATAAACAATAAAGTTGCATATTTATTATGCCTAGTGGCATTGGGTTTGACATTCTTTTACCATGCTATACTTGTTCAACTAATGGTTTCATATAGTTTTACCCTACTCAAAATTTCTTGATTTTAAGTTATGTGTTTATTACTGATTATCACTTTACACATGCGAATCACTTGTGCTTGACTCACTATGTTTCATGCTTGTTAGAGACAAAATTTGTTGCAAATATTTTGTCTTTATATAGCATTTACTTAGGTGTTGAAGTTTACTTGATTTAAGTTTTATTCTATATTTTCATGCACATGTTAAAGATTCCTATTTTAGTGCATTGTTTGGCCTGCTAGTTTTTTTTTCTTGCCTTTATTTGACTTTTTTTTTTTGTTGGTTGGCATAGATTTGGCTTATTTCTTTTATTGGTTGGCTAGATTTTTTGTTTTATCCAGAGCATGACTTCTTATGGAGAAAACATTATGGTCCTCGATGTTGACACTACTAATGGCTCTTGGTCCCTTTGTTATTCAGTTACAAAGGGGGAAATAATAAAAGTTAGATTTTAGGGGGAGCATAGCAAGCATATCTTTGGAAAGCTTAAGCATTTTGTTGTTTTGTTCATTGTGCAGATTTTATTTAATTTATATTGTGTTGTCATTTATTTCCATAATATTTTTATTTTACTTATTATATTTCTCTTGGTATTGTGAATGTGTTTTGTTACTATTAACAGGTTTATCTACATGTTGATGAAGCATTTGGTTTATGTTACATTTGGTCCTAGACACTTGATCTTTTTTTCATATTCAAGTTCCACCGGCGCTTTAAAGACATTGAAAACTTCAAACACGTCTCATTTTCTCTTGATTGAATACACCCAACATCTCATAGAATAATCATCAATGAATGACACAAAGTACTTTGCTCCTCCTAGAGATTTAATCGATGCTTGCCAAACATTTGAATAAATTAATTTGAGAATATTTTTGCTTGTAAAACTGGATGTCCTAAACTTTAATCTGTGCTACTTACTAATAACACATTGTTCAATAAAAGGTAGAGACATAATTTTAATTCCAAGAAGTAGCTTTTATGAGAGAAGCTTCAAACCTCGTTCTGACATATGTCTGAGCTTTTGATGTCATATCATCATTAATTCTTCTCCGTAATTTGAAGGTAAAACTGATGTCTCTACTTCTTGCAATGTTTTTCCTTGCAACATGTACAAGTTTGCAGCTACCTTATCTGCCTTCATTACTACAAGCACTCATTTTATAATCTTCATAATCCCATCTGAATCTGAGTTTTACACCCAATCCTATCCAATTGTTCTAAAGATAATAGATACTTCTTAAAGCCTTTCACATGCTGTACCTCTTGAATGATGTGAGTCGTGTCATCATAAATGTTTAATTTGATAGTCCTAATACCGACAATCTCTAAGGCATGATCATTTCTCATGAACACAAATTCTCTTGAGATAAGTTTGTATTGATGGAACCATTCTCTCCTAGAGGTCATGTGCCATATTGCTGTTGAATCCATGAGCCATACATCCCCAAATTTCCTTCTACCTTTAGTGACTATTGTCACCTTTCTATACAAGATTTCTCCATTTCCCGAGGTACTTGCCATATTTCTTTAAGAACTTGTATCTACATTTCTTTTATTTTTCCAATATTCCTTTTTCACGTGCCCGCCCTTGCCACAACTATAGCATTTAACTTTCTTCTTACCTCTTGATTTTGATTTATTATGATTTTGACTCTTACTAGAACCATGTTCCGTTGATCTCCCTCTTATTACCGATAGAGTCTTCACTTGATGAGAACTTGTCAACCTATCTTCTTTATTTTTACGCATGTTTTCTTCTTCCAACACAACCACTACTATATCGTCAAAAACTAGGTTATCGGAGCAGGTGCCTTGAGTTGTCAAGTTGATCATACGAGTCTGGTAGACTTTGAAGTAGAAGCTCTGCACATTCATTTTCCTCTATTTTATGATCCAACGATGTGCTCCGGCACGTTGTTGATTCTAACATCCAAATAGTGTAAAGTCTTCTCTTGAGGAAAATCTTAATTTGAAATGATTTTGACTCATATAATTTTGTAAAAGCATCACATATCTCCTTTGTCGTCTTTTTCTCTTCAATGCTCGATAATACCTCGTTAGTTAGTCCCAAGTAAAGATCAATCCTTACATCCTCATTCATTTCATTACACTTATTTTCATATGTAACACTCAGCGGTTTATCTTCTATAGCCACCAAACATGTATCTTTTCTCAAGATTGCCTTCATTTTTATATTCCACAATGAGAAATTGCTCCCATTGAATTTTTGAATTTCAAACTTTATCGTCATAGTCTCGATCTTACTCAAACTCACTCCCATTATTTCACTATGAATAGTCTTGTACACGTAAATAGTACCGAAATCTTTAACAGTAGTAAGTGCACTATCTATGCAAAAGTAAATCAGAAAAATTCTCAAGAAAGACTAGAAATGTCACAATAATCCCATATAAACCCCAAACTCCTTAGTCAATTTTTAACTCTTTTGACAGAATTTTCCTTGACATGTACGCTACCATACAAATATGTCACTTGCACCATTATACTAGGCTTTCACTATTTTCATGTATATGTGAACAGTGATATGTACTTGAATAGTATCTCCGTGAATGAGTTACAACAATCTGAAGCTCTAATGCCACAAATTAGAATGTTTTGGGACTTATCTGCAACTTAAAGTGAAATTCACAAATAATTGTTATGTAAATACAAGGCTCGGCCTTCCATTGTATATATAGGTAGTTTTGCCTACCATATAAACACAATAATAAATAACACACAAATTTACGTGAAAAAACTCCAAATTAATTGAGAAAAAAATCACGGATAAAGTAAAAGAATCCACTATTAAAACTAGGATTACAACTTCTCTCTAAATACAAGGAGAGTACAATTGTAGAGTCCTCTCTCAAATGTTAAAAATACACTCAAATAGAATACTTTAATATTTCTCTTTGAGAGAAATTGAGAAGTTGAGTGATTGAGAGAATTCATAAGGGATGAACAAATGGAGTATGAATGTCTTCTATTTATATGCAATTCATAGCCAATCAATATTGATCAATGCATGTGAAAGCTCTTCCAATTGTCAAGCCGACAACTTTAAAAATATCCAACTATATGCAACACTTTCAAAGTCAAAGATTACAACTCACCTATATACAACAATCGTATGTTTAGTAAACTCAAAGATTTGGTTGATAATGGTATCTTTGTGATTCTTTACTTAAAGGAATATTAAATGACGAAGGGTTATGAACGTGAATGTGATTCAAAATTGAGTTGAAATTCTTCTGAGATTGTTTTCTGTTTCGAAGAAGAAGTTGAAGCTGTTGGTGATAAAGCTGAGCTGGCATTATTTTAGTTAGAGTATGCTAAACGCCGTTGTTTAGTTAAACGGTTCGTTTTGATTCTTCAGTTAATGCTTAAATATCTGAGCTTGTAACTGATGTAGTAGACTTAGACAAATCATCGAATAAAGAAGAGAATTCATTCTCTGTATTAAAAATTTCATCACTTCTTGATTTCCTTTTGTTCTTGAACTCTCTTCTTTCTTGTGTATATACTCTGTTTTGTTTTGCTAAGTTATGTATCGAAGTTTGATCATCATTCATTGTTAAATTTCTGAAAATTTGTTAACTGTGAAACTGTAAGCATTTTTGTATTCTTGGTGGTTTGATCAAGAGCTCTAACAATGAATCTGCTGATTGTTTTCATTGAACAATCTTATTATTAGCAAAAATCTAAAGAATTTCTTTATTGAGTGTTTAGTATATGTTTATTATCAATTGATAATAGTATGTACGTTTTTTATAGTATTTTTTTTGTTTAATACCATTTTCTCTTCTTTTCCAATTTTTTTCTTTTGTTCTTCCTCTTCTTCTCCAATTTTTTTTCTTTTGTTCTTCCTCTTCTTCATTCTTCTTCTCTTTTCTTCTTCTTTCTTCTTCATTCTTAGTTTCTTTATCACTTCTTTATATTTATGGACCGAATCGGCCTAACTCAATAGCCACCTATAGTCTCACTATTCACTAAAAATAAGATAAACTAACGAATATGACTTTTGGAAGTAAACTAATGGCATTACCATTTAATACACAAGAAAAAAAACATAAATAAAAAACACGTCTTGAAATTATTAAAACCAAACATCACGAAACAAGACACGTGAAACTGAAGTAGGAAAACATAAATAAAAAACACGTCTTGAAATTATTTACCCTCTAGGACAACATAGTCACAAAATTATTAAGCAGGAGAAGGAGCAGGAACAGGAGCAAATGCAGCACAATAGGCACTTAGAATGTTGCCTTCCTTAGTTGTGAAACCGAGCGAAGTGAAGCCACCAGGCCAGCATTTACTTGTGCTGGTTTCAATGGCACTACAACATTCAGCACTAATATCAGCATAGCCAGTAAGAAAGTATTTGATAGTCACATCTGAACAAGACTTGAGCTTCAGAAGAGCTGTCCAGCACTCTATAAACGATCCTCCGCAGGCGTCAAGCCTCAATTTAAGATTGTAGCCTGGCATATTGTTGTCTAGATCATAATTCCTGCCTGCTGTCGCAAATGCCACGAGGCTTGCCAGGACCAAAAAAAGAAACACATTTTTCAGAGCCATGCTGATTAATATTGTTCTTTCGTGTTTCGGCATGTATTTATCTGTTGAGTGATCGATGATAATAGAGAGATGATGCAGAAAAGTTGAAACTTGGGGAGGCTTTTATAGAGAATTGGAAGGAGAGAAAAATTCTTTAAAGTCATTAAATATGTGATTAATTAACGCTATGAACATGTTGTTTGATTGCTTAAATTTGCAAGTCAGAATTTTCATCTGTTAATTAATGACAACACAAAGCCTGTTAATTAAAGTCAATTAAGTCCAACAATGTAGCACATGATTATGGTTGTATGGACTTGACAAGAGATTTCATGGAAATTTTAAGACATCATGAATAAACTATCTTAAAATTTATTATTCTGTTTAATTATGTTTTAATTAGCATTAAGTTTAATTATTTGATGTCAGAATCTGACAATCTTCTGTCTATGTTTCCTTCTATAAGGGAATATTTAAGTTTCGAATTGTGTGAAGGTGACAAGACAATTATAACAATTAAGGGTTAGTATTTCTTAAATAGACACAAAAACTGACTTCCTAATTTACAATATTTACTCAAATAAGAAAACTATAGAAAGAGCAATTAATTTATTTATAAGTTATATATTAAAAAAAATTTTAAAAAAAGTATATAATACAAACAAATTTGATTTAGTAACTCTTACTCTTTAAAGATGATCCAAGCTCCACCACCTACCCACTCATTGTTTTTCATAAATTACATTGTCTAATATATGCAGGCCGAATGTATCCAAAATTTTATTTGAGCTAGCCTAAATAATTTTTAGTAAGTAATGTTAATAAAGATTGATTATAAGCGAAAATTTATTAATAAAAATAATAAATACAACTCGTTTTGAAATATAAAATACACCTTGTTTCAACGTACAAACTTAATTAGTTCATTTTTTTGACAATAAAAATAAAAATTAGCTTCAATATAGTTTATGGTAGAAGTTGTTAATCATGCACGTATTTAAATGTTCTCACTTGAATATCTTATGTGTGAAAATAACTCATAATTGTACAAGTACAATTTTACCCTCTAAAAATTTTTATGTGTGAAAATAACTCATTTATCCATAATTTTTAGTAAAATATTACAAATAAATTGTATCTAATTGACATATGGTTATCATAAAGTTTAAAACAAATATAAATTATTTATTTTTTTAATTTTAATAAATAATTATTATATCTAATTTCTCACCATTTGTGGTATTTAGAGAGAGAGAGAGGAAATGTCATAAAAAAAGTAGAAAATCTATAATAAAAAAAAATACAACCACTGTCAAAACAGTCGCACGCTGTCACCCATCATCACTTGTTGATCGAGAACTACAATCATACTCAAAAGAAACCGAAAAGAAAACCTTGTCCAATTCAATATTGAGCCTTTTCATATTCCCCACCTTTTTCTTAGTTTCTGCAAGTACTCTCCTATTTCTTGATATTCTCTGTAAATCAAATTTGATCGGTTTTTATCTGTTGAAAATTGTTTATTTAATATTTTCTTTAAAATTAATCTAATTAGAATGAGTTGAAGAGTAAAATGAAGAAATTGATAATAATGCATGTCAAAACGATGCGTTTACATTTAGTTAGTGGAACAAATTTAAATTAAAACACAGTGTTTTACGGATAATTAGTGACATTTGTTGAAAGGCTTATATACCCATGCATTAACAGCAAAGATATAACATATGTTAGGTCAAGAGATAAAAGTGACATTAACTAAAATATTTTGGATTGAAGTGGTAATTACAAAAAATATTAGAAATATTTTTATCTAATACGTCAAACATACTGACTAAAATGATATTTTCTAAAATGTTGAGGACTAAAGTAAAATTATCTCATTATATCCCTTATCAAAAAGAAGAATTTGTAGTAATTAAACTATATCCCTTATCAAAATTGGAATGTAATAAATTGAGAAAAAATTTGTTTCCTACAAATATCTATTTAGTGCATTAACATATTTTAGTCATACTTATATATATATATATATATATATATGTTCATGGCCGCAGACTAACAATTATACTGGCTACAGTTTACTTGCATATCTTCTATCAATATATTAAAAAAAAATAATGAAAGGTTTTTCATTCTCTGTCGTTCTTTTACTTGTTCTCTTCCTTACTACAGGTAAAATTTCAATCTCAATTTATTTTAGATGAATTTTTTTTATTTTTATTTTCAAATTTAAACATTTTTATATGGGATTTACCAATTTCTAACTGCACATGAATATATATTTTAATTAAGGACTTTAGACAATTTATTTGAAATAAAATTTTTTATTCAATATCATTTTCATTGTCATTAAATATTTTTATGAATGTCGATCCATTCTTATGCATGTGGATCCATTCAATTTGTAAATTATTCTAACGAAATAATAAAAATCTCTTTACAATTGCATTTATGTTTGACTTTTTTTCTAGTAATTATAAATTAATTCTGAATATGTATTTTGTGGTGGTCGTAGGTAATAGTCAAATGATGGTGGATGCTAAAACTTGTGAAAAAATTTTGACTCTTGAAAAACTTTTAAGTTTAGACCCTAATACACCTAAGAGGGTGTGTTGATCTTAATGTCATACAAACTCATATTTTGATGAGAATAAATATGTTAATTCAATCAAGCAAATGAATAAGGAAATATTAAGGATTCAAGTTAAAGAATCAAGATACAAGTTAAGGGTATTTATTTTTAAATTTTAGAAAATAAATTAGTATGTGTTTAATTATTGTAAGTTTGTAAGCTCAATTATTTTGTGCACAATCATACTTTTAATACTTATAAAATGCACCAAAAGAAACACTTTTGAACCTAGAATAACGACTTAATTGTATTTTTTAAAACTGAATATGGACTAAACAATAAGATTTTTAGAGACCAAATTGTAAGATTTTCAAAAGATGGAAAACTAAGGGTAGCATAAGGAATTAGCCAACTGGTTCCTCAAACTGATCAACCGATTTAGGGAAAAAGTCGATCATTTATATTCGAAATTTGAATTTTTATGAGTCTAATTGCTAGTTTTTGAACCTTAACTATAAATACAAGTCTAATATTCATTCATAAGATGTTCTGAACGTTTTCTCTCAAAATCTAAGTACTTACAAATATTTTTCAAGTTTTAAAATAAAATCTTGAGCCTACAAAGTGCTACAAACACATTTTATATACCTTGTCCTTTTATTTATAATATTATCTTTTGTTGAAGGTGTAATTCATTTTTTTACATCAATTATCATTTGTAAAAGAGTGAAAGAAATGATCTTTCGCTTGGTAATGTGAGATTGAGTGATTGGGTGATAATTACTTGTAAGGGTTTGAAGGAGTACCAAAAATATCTTTGGTTGTAAATTAAGTCTTGGGGTATTAAGGCTTGTTCTTCAGCATTCTTAATGATGAAATCATTTTTGTTGGAATTAGAAATAGAAATGTGTACACTATTGATATTGATTATCCATCAAATGTTGATAATTATTTTTTCGTTTTGCATAAGAATAACTGGTTATGGCATAAGAGACTAGGATATGTGAGCATGGGGTTGATTTCAAAAATCCTTAAAAAAGATATTGTAAAAGGTCTTCCAAAAATTGAGTTTGTGAAGGACAAAATATATAATGCATGCCAAGTTGGAAAACAAGTTAAAACATCTTTTAAAACTAAAAGGCATATGTCCACTTCTAAACCTTTTAAACTTCTTCATATGGATTTATTTGAACTTTCTAGAATTGCAAGCCTAGGTGGTAAACACTATGTATTTGTTATTATGGATCATTTTTCAAGATTTACATGGGTGTTATTTTTTGCTACAAAAGATGAGACAATACATGTCTTTTTTAAATTTTTAATGAGCATTTAAAATGAAAAGGGAATCACAATTACTTGCATATAAAATGACCATGATGGGGAATTCAAAAATTATGCATTTGAAAAGTTTTGTATGAGCATGGCATTAAACATCAATTTTCATCTCCTAGCACTCCTCAACAAAATGGTGTAGTTGAAAAAAAAGAATAGGTCTCTTCAAGAAACAGTTAGAACAATGCTTCATGAAAACTCTTTACATTATTTTTGGGTCGAAGTTGTTACCACTGCTTATTTTAAATTAGGTGTTAATAAGACCTTATCTCAATAAGATACCTTATGAGCTTTAGCATTACATAAAACTCAATATTGGATATTTTAAAAAATTTAGTTCTAAATGCTTTATCTTAAATACCAAGGATAACTTGCAAAAATTTAATTCAAAATCTAATATTGAAATTTTTCTTGGTCACTCAATGACTAGCAAAACATATAAAGTGTTTAACAAACGTACCTTAGTTGTTGAGAAATCCATACATGTCACTTTTGATAAAACTAACCAATTCTCTAAGGAGAAAAATATTTTTGACAATGAAATTATTAAGGAAATGGAAAACTTACATGTTGGAGAATCAAGCAAAATTACATCTAAGGACATAGTTCAACAAGGAGAAGATATGTCATAAGAAAAGGAAAAGACTAAAGATGACGAGAAAGATGCTCATACACTCCCCAAGAAGAGAAGCTTTCCAAAATCTTATTCAAAAGATTTAATTATAGGAGATCATTCTCATGGAATGAAAACTAGATCATACATAAGTTTAATTTGCAATAATATAGCATTCATATCTCAAATTGAACCAAAAACCTTTCTTGAGGCTGAAAATGATGAATATTGGATCATGGCAATGTAAGAGAATTAAACCAATTTGAGAAAAATAAAGTTTGGAAATTAGTTCTTAGCCTGGAACATCAATCCATTATCGATACTAAATGGATATTTAGGAACAAAATAGATGAATTTGGTGTAGTAGTTAGGAATAAAGCTAGATTAGGAGCTAAATGATACAATCAAGAAGAATGAATAGATTTTGATGAGACATTCGCTTATGTTGCTAGACTAAAGTCAATTAGGATGTTGCTTGCATTTACTTATTATGAGAATTTTATTTTATTTCAAATGGATGTCAAAAATACAATTCTAAATTGATACATGATGGATGAGGTTTATATAGAACAACCCCCAGGTTTTGAAAATAATAAGTTTTCAAATCATATTTACAAATTAACCAAAGCATTGTATGGATTGAAACAAGCTCCTAGAGCTTGGTATGAAAGGTTAAGCAAATTTCTTTTGGAAAATGGTTTTAGCATGGGTAAAGTAGACATTACACTCTTCATCACGATTTACTTATTGTCCAAATATATGTTGATGATATCATTTTTGGTGCTACTAACAATTTGCTATATAAAGAATTTTCTAAATGTATGAGTCATGAATTTGAGATGAGCATGATGGGAGAATTGAAGTTCTTTTTCAGTCTACAAATCAAGCAATTGCAACATGGAATCTTCATCAACCAATCTAAATACATCAAAGATCTTTTTAAAAGATTTGGGATGGAGAACTCAAAAAGTGCTGCAACTCCAATGAGCTCCACTCTAAAGCTTGACAAAAACGAAAAAGGTATTAATGTGGACATAAAGAAATATAGAGGTATGATCGGATCTTTGTTATATTTAATCGCAAATAGACCCGATATTATGTTCAGTGTATGCTTGTGTACTAGATTTCAATCTTGTCCTAAAAAATATCCCATATTTGCTGTGAAGCGTATATTTAAATAGCGCAATTGATCTTGATCTTTGGTATCCTAGAGGAATACACTTTGAATTGATTAGCTATTTCGATGCCAAATTTGCCTATTGTAAAGTTGACAGGAAAAGTACAAGCAGTACAAGTCATTTTCTAAGAAACTCATTAGTCTCTTAGTTTAGTAAAAAGTAAAATTTTGTTATCATTTCTACAGCCAAGGCAAAATACATAGCTGTTGGTAGTTGTTGTGCACAAACACTTTGGATGCAACATATTCTTAGAGACTTTGGGATCATAATTAAGAAATTCCCTATCTTTTGTGACAACACCAATGCCATTAATTTATCTAAAAATATGATATGTTACTCTAGAGCTAAACACATTGAGATTAGACATCATTTTCTTAAAGACCATATTCAAAAAAGTGATATTACTATGGAATCATTTCCGACCGACAATTAAATTGTGAATATTTTTACAAAACCACTCTCAAAAGATAGATTTTGTTCCTTAAAATAAGAACATGGAATCTTTAAAAATACATGATGTTATTTGCCTTTAATTTGTGAAAAGAAATGTGTACATTTCTTTTTAATAATATCATACATGTCACACATAATGTTACATACATTTTCTTGTGTCTTTGTTATGTTTTTCACATCACGTGCATTGCATTTCATTCAAAATGGCTAAGAAAAGAAATCAAATTAATCATGATTAAAATATCTTTTAATTCTACGCCAAACATTAATGTTTTATATCATGGATTAAGGAGATACACTTGCAAAAATCAAAATATTATGAAACATCATCCATAACAAGTGAAAAATATAGTTTTTAGCTCGTATAATTAGTCCTAAGGATGAAATCATTGGAGCCGAACTTGAAAATGACAAATAGGGATAAGAAATAGGCAAGAAATAGAAAAGATAAGAGAAACTAGTTGACCGGCAGAAGAAGAAACCAAACCGGTCGATCGATTTAAGGAACTAACCAACCGATAAGAAGGACAAAGAAATTAGCTTACTGGTTTCCCAAACCGGTCAACTGGTTCATAACATTTAAAGTGCCTCTTTGTCTTCCTCCTCTCATTTTCTTTATCTTCTTAAAACATAAAAACATTTCCTTCATCTCTCCTCCAAAATTTCTCATTTATGAGTCTATTTTCACCAAAATTCATCATTCAAACTCTTTCATATCATATTTACGTACTTTTTAACCAATCAAACTCTTGTTTTTTGTTGTTTTTTTTTTTTTTTTTGTAAACCAAATTTCCCACTTTTAAACTCTGAACCTTGAAAAATTCTTAGATTTAAAATTCCTTAACTATAAATGAATTTTTTCCAAAATTGAACTGATTAAACATTTTCCAAATACATTATCTTACTTCCAAACCAAACATTTGTCCATTTAAACATAAGATTCAAAAAGCCTTTATTTGGACTTACTCTCTCTACATTGGCCTAATTTTTGAATAAAATTGGTGAGTGCTTTTGAGCAATTTAACATCCAATCATGGCAAGTTCCTCAAGGAAAAGATCTAATAATCAATCCAAGTGAGGTACATTCAAAATCAAGATTTGATAATTTTCTCTTTGATTCAAATGCACATGCAAAGTCATTTGAAACCTTATTTAGAAAATGAACCATAAATATGGGTAGATTAATTGATCCTAGAGTTCTTAGTATTCTAGATTTAGAAAATTTATTGCATGAACAAGGATGAGATCATTAATTCATCTTAGAGAAAATGTATATCCTAGATTGATGAGATTGTTCTATAATAATCTCATATTTGATTTTGAATATTGTGTGATTACCTATTAAGTAAAAGGGGTAAAATTGTTCTTGATTGCCACAGATTAAGTGCATTGCTTGGAATACCCAATAATGGAGAAGAATAATATAACAAGACCGATTTTGTGAATAGCGTGAGTCTAAATCGGAATGAGGTCTATAGGATTATTGGTGATCCCAAATATGAGCCGAATGAAGGGTATACTACATTAAACCTAGAATTATTGTTTAGAAGCAAAGCCCTTGCTCATATTGTCTCTATAGTTTTTCTACCTAAAGCATAACACAAATGATATATAGGAAATATGGAGAAATTTCTAGTGTGGGCAATATTATCCAATAATTATGTGAGGTTAAACTATGTGATCATTCACCACTTGGCCAAGATCACACATAATACAACAGTAACTCTCTATTTTGGGCAAATTCTGACTCTTATCTTTATGAGCTTTGGTGTCACACTTAATGATGAAGAGTCAATCAAAATTTCAAATCAAAATTCATTTACCTTCACCACAATCATTCAAATGGGATATAAACAATTAAGAAATGGACAGTGGGTTAGAAAACATGTGCCAACAACAAAGACAAACTGAAACTTCATCAAATCAAGAAAAAGTCCCCAAAAAAACAAAGACCTTCTCCATGGAAACTTTGTAAACTCAACTATCTCTCTTACAAGAAGATGCTCATAGTTTGCAAAGCAAAATGATATGGTAACTAGTTTTGCATGAATGGACAATAGGATAAATGGTATGCAAGGTGACATTGCCAAAATTCTATGACATCTTCGCAACCAATTTGGGCATCTCTTCCATGATTATCGAACACATGGTCATTTTCATGCTTATTTTAATGCATCATTTCATATTTATGTCTTTAAGTATTTTGACTTTTCTATGGTTTGTAATAACATATAATTTAAACCATGTGATTTGGACTTTGAACTCCTGTTTTTTGTTTAATATTTATCATGTTTGAATTTAATGTTTGATTTTTATGTAATTGTTATTTTAGTGATTAAAATTTTCTGTGTATGTATGGATCTTTTGATGCTTATTTTTGAACACTATGAAAATTTGGTATCATACATGTTGTTTAACATTTTTTTAATGATGCCAAAGGGGGAGAAATATAGAATTTGGAAATATATAAAGGTTGGTGATATTTTATTTATTTGGTATATAAATCTTGTGATAGTTGGTGATATTGATGTTAAGAAATGGTAATGTTGATTATTATTATGTTGAAAATTATTTTATTGATTTTTTTATGATAATATTGTTGTAATATTTTGCTAATTATTAATTATCATCATTAAATTGGTTAAAATTAGCACTTGGAGCTATGTGCATGATATTATAAAATGGATATAGAAATGCTTATTTTCTTTGCTTGTAGTATTTCTTTTTGTAAGGGGAATTTCATTCAAATTCAAAGGGGAAGCATTTTCAAGAAAATCCCTACATGGATCAAACATTTTATCATCATAAAAAAGAGGGAGATTGTTGACCTTAGTATTATACAAACTCATGTTTTGATGATAACAAATATGTTAATTCAATAAAGCAAATGAACAATGAAGTATCAAAGATTAAAGTTAAATAATTAAGATATAAGCTAAGGGTATTTATTCTTAAATCTTAGAAAATAAGCTTATATGTGTGTAATTGTTGCAAGTAAGCTCAATTATTTTGTACAAAATCATACTTTTAATACTTACAAAATACACCAAAAGATACACTTTTGAAACCTAGAATAAGAATTTAATTGTATTTTTCAAAATTGGAAAAGGAACTAAACTACAAAGTTTTCAAAGACCCAATTGCAAGATTTTCAAAAGATAAAAAACCAAGAGTAGTAGGAGGAACAGGCAAACCAATTTCTCAAACCGGTAAATCGTTTGTTGAGCTAATTTTGACTGTTACTCATTTTTCCAGAACAAGTTGACCGGTTTGGGGAAACGGTGGATTGTTTACATTAGAAATTTGAATTTTTATAAGTCTAACTGTTAGTTTTCAAACCCTAACTATAAATACAAGTCTTATATTTATTCATAAGATGTTATGAACATTTTCTCTTAAAATCTAAATGCTTCAAAACATCTTTCAAGTTTCAAAATCAAATTTTGAGCTTACAAAGTGCTACAAACACATTTCATACACCTTATCCTTTCATTTGTAATATTCTCTCTTGTTGGAGAGTTATTTGAAAGTGTAATTCATTTACTACATCAATTCTCATTTGTAAAAAAGTGAAAAAAGTGATATTTTGCCTGAGTATTGTGAGATTAAATGATTGAGTAATAATCACTTCTAAGGGTTTGAAGGAGTACCAAAAATCTCCTTGATTGTAAATTGAGTTTTGAGGTATTAAGGCTTGTTCTTTACTTGGGTTGAGTGAGGATGAGTAACTGAGGAAGAATCACTTATAAGATTTGAACGAGTACTAAAAATCTTTTTCGTTGTAAATTGAGTCTTGGTTCGTTGTAAATTGAGTCTTGGGGTATCAAGACTTGTTCATAGTGGAATCTTCAAGTAGAGCTTGAAGGAGTAGACGTAAGCAAAGTTGTGTTGAATCAGTATAAATCCAAGTGTTTAATCTCTATTCTCCCTCTCTTTATTTTAAAGTTTATATTTAATTGCGTGGTTAAATTGAAGCAAATTAAAAATTTGTCAAATTAATTTTAGAAACCCAATTCACCTCTTTATTGGGTTGGATATTAGTATTTCAGGGTGAAAGGTGTTTCTAATATTGGAAGACTCAAATAATCAACAAATTAAAATATGTTAAATTTTTTTTAATCTAGATCATTAATTCATAAATAATCAATACCACAAAGCCACTAAAACAAATATAATTTAAAATAATAAACAATTCAAGTAATAGAAACAAGAATTTATTAATTAAAAGAAACCTTATGAAGAACTCTTAATAGGATAAAAACCATTTGGGTTGATACAAGAGCTACCAAATATTCCACTAGTAAAGAAGAACTTACGACCAATAATTTATTACAATAACTCTTAATACTCAAATCTCACTAGTTTAACAAGTGATTCTGTAACGCTTGTAATTTTAAAAATTTGTAATTGTAACATCCAAAGTATTTAAGAACTTTAATCGAATAATTTGATGTTATTTGGTTGAACTAAAATTTCATATAACTTAGAATTTTTAGGTGAATGGTTGAATTTTGGACCCAAATATTATTATTTGTTTAAGCCCAAATTTAATTTCATAAAGTTAGATTATAAGTGGATTTGGATGAAGAAAATACTGCTTGAATTAATTTTAGACTTAATTGTAAATATTCTGAAATATTAAATGTTATTTTAAAATTTTTAAAGGGACTAAAACGAAAGTTTTTTAAAATTTTAAGTTATTTTATAATTTTAAAAGGATAGGGGTCTCAATGATATTTTACATACCAAAATAAAGTAAAATTTTCTTCTTCCCCACGTGCATTCTTTTCTTTCCCAGTGCATTTGTCTCCTTCATTTTCAATAAAACAGCAGCTTGTCTCTTCCCCTCTCTCTCAAATTCCAGCCAAATTACTTCAAATTCGAGCGATTTTCTTTTAAATTCTAGTTACCGATAAGTTTTATAATGCATTAGAAGCTTGAATTTTGATTTTAAGCATAAATTGAAACTGAAAGTTACATTTATCCAAGAAAATTTTACTTAATTTTGCATAAAAAAAAATTATTAGATTGTGTTGAATTGGAGTAGGAAATGCAATAATGAGTTAATTTGACATTAATTTAAGTATTGATTAAAAGAAATTAAAATGTTTTTGTCACAGATGAACACTGTTTTTGAAGGTGTTACAGTATTTTTGAATGTGCTATAATAACTTCTATCTGCACAATTCCTTTAATCTATATAGTAATTGTTTGTATAGTAAATCTGATATAAACAATATTTTGCTACAGTACTCTAACATAAACAGTCTTTTGCTATAGTAAATCTGGTGTAAACTGTATTTTTGCTACAGTATTTAGATCAAAGCCGTTTTTATTTGCTTAGGCGAAAATGTGTAAATTTGGGATAGTCAGAAATGAGTTTTAGAATAAATTAGCTATAAAAATTCATTATTAAGAATATAGAAAATGACATTAGTTAGTTAAACTTAGTTAAATGTATTACAGTAAGAAATTTAGTCATATTTTCTACGAGAATTACATTTAGTGCAATTATATTGATTATTTAAATAGTAAAATTTATAAGTTATGCATGTGTGGTATTAGGTTATGATGAT
>JAXCLQ010037840.1:0-23184 GCA_035584115.1 Cedrela odorata | reverse complement strand
TCTCTTTTTTGGATACTCTAGCTTTACGGCAAAAATTTTACCTTTTAAAAGCGGTTCGTAACATTCTCCCCCACCTAAGCCCTTAACGCCCTCGTCAAGTTTGCCTCGCTTGTATACTTCGACTTTGTCTGGAAATTGCCATTGGCTTTTCTTTACTCGATCTAACATGTCGCATTTGGGTTGGCCAATGTTAACCAACTCTACTTTGTGGCTTAATGCATTAGCTATGACGTTAGCTCGACTGGGCTTGTACTCCATGACATAGTCGAATTCTGCCAAGATCTTGCTAGCGGACTTGCTTGGAACTGAGTTTCTTCTGATTTTGGAAGTAACTAGTCGCCACATTGTTGGTCTTGATCACGAACCGTCTTCTTAGTAAGTAATGGCACCATACTCGCAAGCAATGGATGATCACAATCATCTCCTTATCATGTATGGGATACCTCCGCTCCGTGTCATTAAGCTTGCGACTCTCATAAGCGATGGGGTGTCCGTCCTGGATAAGCACACCCCTAATAGCAAAGTCCGACACATCCGTGTTCACCTCGAACGGTTTAAAGTAGTCGGGCAGCGAGAGAACCGACTCCTCCATCATAGCTTGCTTAAGATCCTCGAAGGCTTTTTGATATGCGGGTGACCAATCCCATGTTTCCTTCTTCTTAAGCAAATTTGTCAAGGGCGCTGCTCTAGTGCAATATCCTTGAATGAAGCGTCGGTAATAATTGACAAGGCCAAGGAATGATCTTAACTCCGTTACTGCAGTAGAGGGTTTCTATTCTTGGATAGCACGTACCTTGGCCATATCCATGTGTATCCGCCCATCGGATATCTTGTGTCCTAAGAACATCACCTCTTGTTGGGTGAACGAGCATTTCTCCTTTTTTACATATAGCTTGTTTTCTTTCAGCACTTGGAAAACACGTCTTAAGTGCTCCAAATGCTCCTTAAGGCTCTCACTATAGATTACAATGTCATCCAAGTATATCACCACGAACTTATCGAGGAACGGGTGGAAAATCTTGTTCATAAGGGTGCAAAATGTGGCAGGTGCATTAGTGAGGCCGAATGGCATGACTAGGAACTCATAAGATCCATACCTCGTCACGCACGTTGTCTTCGGTTCATCTCCCTCGGCAATGCGCACTTGCCAATAGCCAGATCTCAGATCAAGCTTGGAGAACTATCTTGCATTTCCAAGTCGATCAAACAAGTCATCAATGCGAGGGATCGGGTAACGGTTCTTGACCGTTACCTTGTTTAGGGCACGGTAGTCTATGCACATATGCAAGCTCCCATCATGCTTACGCTGGAATAGAATTGGTACGCCAAATGGTGCTTTGGAAGGCCTTACGAACCCCGCATCCAATAGCTCCTTTCACTGCTTTCGGAGTTCCTCGAGCTCTGGTGGATCCATGCGGTAAGAACCCATTGCCGGAGGTCTAGCACCAGGTTCGAGTTCTATCTCATGATCCACCTCTCGCCTTGGTAGAAGTTTCTTTGGCAACTCCGACGGCATCACATTTTTGAATTCTTGGAGTATGCTTTGCACTTCTTTCTGGACATCGAGCGTCGATGTTGGAGAATAGCCATCCTTTAGCACGGTCAAGTAAGTCTCCTCGCCTTTCTTGACTCCTTTCACCACTTGTATAGCGAACAACGCCTTTAAACCAATATATCTCCGCTCAATGGGCACTTTGTGGTACTTTCCCTTATCATTGAATTCTATGAACCCATCATTTGTGAAGGTGAAGGACAACATTTTATCGATGAATTCATCGCCCAACACCAATTGGAAGTCGCTCATCAGCATGACATTCAGGTCAATCTTGCCGCTCCAAGATCCAATATGGATCAGCACATTTCGAGCAATTCCATAGATTGGCCGAGAAAGTTGATCGACAATCTTCACCCATCCCGGCTCTTTGATGAGCACTAAGCCTAATTGCTTTGCAAGACTCGTTGCAATCAAGCATTGGTTAGCGCCGCAATCAATAAAAGCTTTGAAGCTTACCCCATTTATGCTGGCATCAACGTATTTCAGCGTCTTGCCTGGATCAAGCTTCGTCACCATCTTGGCCTTGGTCGCCACCCCCTTTAGCACTTCTTTGGCCTTGATTGAGTTGAGGACGTGCATCGAACCCAAGTGTGCATCCTTTTGGGACTTCTCGTAGGCACTAATGATGGTGTTTAGCTTGGTACGCTGCGGACATTCCTTGGTGTAGTGCGCTCCTTCGCAAAGAAAGCAATTCCACTTCCACTTGTCGTGCGCCTTATGGCCATCGTGTCGCCTTTCACTGTCCCTTGATGGTCGACTAGATTGCGGATCCACCTTGTGAGGCTGATCTCCCCCACCTTTCTCATGGCTGCTTCGGCTAGGATTAGAGGTGGGCTTCTTGCCTTTGTCACTCTTCGACAGCTTACATTGGAACTCGATGAGGGTTTCGGCTGCCGCAATGGCCGAAGCAAGGTCTTGCACATTCCGCCTCTTAAGTTTTTGCTTCGCCCATGTCTGCAATCCATCAAGAAAAAATAGCAACCGACTCTTCTCGGGCATGTCGGGGATCTCCAGTATTAAGGAATTATATTCCCTTATATAGTCTTTAATTGACCCGCGTTGTTTTAGGCCCCGAAGTTTTCGCATCACCACTTCTTTAGCATTCTCCTGGTAGAATTGCTTCTTGAATTCTGCCTTGAATGCCTCCTAAGTGTTGATGACGCACAATCCCCTCTCCATCTCGGTGTGTCGACGTCTCCACCATAACGCTACATCATGCTCAAGATAGAGGGTGCAAGTACCAATCTTGATGGATTCGTCACAGATGTTCATGGCATCTAGGTAACGCTCCATCATCCAAATGAAGTTCTCGAGTTCCTTAGCATCACGTTTGCCTCCATACTTTGGTGGGTCAGGGACCCTAATTTTTGGCATGCTACTCGCCATACCTCCCGCAGCAATTGTAGCCTTACATAATGCGAGATCTTGCCTAATTGCATCCATCCCCGCATTGGTAGCATTTATCTTTGCTGCCATACTCTTTTTGAATTCTTCCATGGCCTGTGTCATGGATGAAACAAAAAAGTTCAGAGCATCATAGAACTTACCTTCCATTTCGGCAGCATCATTGTCGTCACGCTTTCGCTCCTCTATCCTTGAGTCGAGGGTGTCAAATCGATCTTGCACGTCTCCCATGGCTAATTCGAGCTTAGCCAATCTTACCTCAATTGAGCGCAATACGTCTTTGGAAACAGAGCGATCCTTGGATGGATTCTTCCTGGCATCATGGCCTTTCCCACGGCCACGCTCTTTTTGCGGCACCTCGGTGACGTTGCTAGGTTCTGCCTCCTTGCTTGCCATGGTAAAAGATAAACCTTACGCAGCTCAGTATTATCCACGCACTAAGCTCTAATACCACGTGTCATGGGATGCGACTTTTCGCTAATCACCGTGCGGTACTTAGCTAGGTTTTATGTAAAACTCCAACTAAGTAAGCCTTTGATTTATGCGGAAGCTTGGACTTGGAGGTTATTTGTAGCAACTCAATGAGAGAAAACACAAAAGAGAGCTTTGTAGGAAGAAAATTGTATTACTTGACAAATGATTACAAGATTGTAAGAAGAGAGAATGATAGGATCGTAGGATCGTAGAATGGTTTGGCCAAATGAGGCCATCACCTATTTATAGAATTTTCTTACCACAAATGTGTGGTCATAATTCTAAATCTAGAAAACTCTACAAGATATTTTCAAAGAATATTCTAGAATATTAAATATACTAGTCTATTCTAGAATATTCTAGAGTTTACTAGTTGTTCTAAAGTTATCTTCAATATTTTAGAACCTTCCTGAATGTACTTGAATAGTCCGGAATACATTAGATGGCTCTGGAACGTTCTAGAAGGTTACGGAATTCTCTAGAATATTCGGAACTCTTAAGAAATGTTTTCTCTTTTTTGGATACTCTAGCTTTGCAGTAAAAATTTTATCTTTTAAAAGCGGTTCGTGATAAACTGCTCTGGCCTGCATATACAACAATCTAAACATTAGAATTTCCTCGTGAAGATAAATACAAATATTATATGAAATTCAAAAATAAGTGTAATCACATTTGGTCCATAAGGCCATGGCTGTAAATCCGAAACCAAAATGATGCAACTAAGGCCCAAACCCAAAGAGCATCAATCTAAATTTTTGTCAAAATAAGCTGCTGCTTTGATAAGGCAAATAAGCCCAAGATAAAAAGGGCAAAGTCGTTCGGGGTATAAAAACGCAAAAGGGCGGTCACTTCTTTTGGACAGCTGCTTGAAAGAAATATTTCTATGTTCTTTTTCCTATTTCTATAATTTTCCTGCTCTTATCTCATTTTGCTGGAAAATTTCTTTCCAACCATAGAACAACGTGCCTTCCTTTCAGAATTTACATAATATAAATAAAAAGGAAAACATTAGTTCATCCATACCCTCAATTAAAAATAACAGAAATTAGCTACATCTTGGAAAATCAAGAGCGCACACACCATTCGGTCATTGGTCCTCTGGTGACGTCCCAATCCAGCTCTGCGTCTTTCTTCACTTTCCCCTTCATATGTCTCAAATTCCTCAAATACTGAGGCATCTGCTGGGAACACAAAGATCAGAAAAAGATTTTTCCACGAAAAATCATTCGTAGTGTTGTAAATTAAAAAATAAAATACCTCCAAAAACTGAAAAAATGTCGTCGTCAACTAAATTTGTTGTAGAAGAAGCCTTCTTTATGTGGGATGATCACCCAGAAGATTTCCTCTGTGCCATATCAGGACCTTTCCTGTTATTCTTTGCGCCAAAGACAGGATCCTGGAAAACATAGAACAAAGAAATAACAAAAGTATTAAGTTAGCTACAAGCAGTGAGCCCATAACTATTTATTTATTTATTTATTTACTAAACATTTATATTATTTTTAGTGGGGTTTATCTGAATAAGGGATTTTTTTTTCTACCCATAAAGAAATTTGACAGAAAGGAGATAAGCTTGAAATTGGATGAAGCTAGAAGAACCCATGACTTTGATTGCCCACCAAAAATGAAGCCCATAACACATACTTCAAATTCAAATGGGTGCTTATCTTTTCTCTTATTGGTCTTGTGGGAGATGATGATTGTGTTGATGACGGAAATGTTGGTGGATTTTATTCTTATAGTTTTTCCTTTCTTTTTGATAGATTTCAATTTACTTGTACAATTAAGCATGGATATAAAAGGAGAATAAAAACTTTGCTAGGATTATTAGGTATATCCTTTCATGTAAACTACATACTAAGTTGTGCGAATTTATTTTTATACAAGTAAGACTCGGATTAATATTGTGTTGTGTATAAATACAAAATCAGTTGAAAGTATTTATATATGAAATTAAGATAGAATAATTTTTAATATAAAATTATCATATAATGAAATCATTATATGTCAACTATAAATAGAAGGTTAGATGATAAATATTAATTATCGAGCAAAAGTAAGTATTAGTAAATGCTAGTTGATTCGACTATAAATATTTTAAAAATAATATAAGAACTTTAGAGTTCAAATCTAGTTTACACTAAGATGAAAAAATGTTAGATTTATTTTTTATAATAATTTATAAAAATAAATATTAATTGATAAAATTTATTATTTATATTTTGGTCCCTTTAACTTTAAAAACTGATGATTTAATCACATAATTTATAAACTATTTTTAAAATTTTGGATTATCAATTTTTTTTAATATTTTGGTCCCAACTTTTAAAAGTAAATATTTAACTCTTTTATAAACTATTTCTAAAAGTACAACCTACTAACTTTATCTTTTATAACATTTTAACCCCATAACTTTCATGCTCTACCGTTGATGAAATTCAATTGCCCACGGGTCGAATGTTTGGCCTGCTGCTATCAAATTAAAGAATTTTTCTTATTGTTAGCGTTAGATATCAAATTTAAGTAAAAGTATAATAAATTCAAACATACTATTAATTAAATTCAATCACCCACAACTCGGATAGTCATATCACTCCCTCTTAACTTTAAAAATTCTTTCAATTATTGAGATAAAATATCTTCCGTAGAGTGAATGATTATCGTGTCACAGTCTCAAATTTAAATACACCCCCCACCCCCCTTTAAAGAAAATAAATTTTAAAGTGTTCCTTATCAAAATCAACACAAATAAAACTAAACAAATATTTGACAAACATATCACTAAGTTGAATCCAAATCATTTGCACGCCCAAAGAGTGATGATTAGCATGTCACACCATCCGCTAACTCAAATTGAAATTTATGAATTTAGATTAAAATAAAATAATACGATTATTATATAAGTGACACGATAAATAATCGTTTCGGGTTAGGATTTAGAATTATACACCTATTAACTCATTTATGACACAATTTGTAAACCATATTCTTTAAACATAAAGGTAAAATGATTATTGTAATGACTTTTATTTTCACACATGCATTGTTCATAATTAGTTGATATATTTATGAAGTTTAAGTGACTTAAGTCAGCTCATAATATAAATATAACTAGTATTGAGTAATTGAGATTTAACATATATTAGATAAATATAATGGTTCTATAAAATAATAGGTTTTAGCAAAATTTTTTTGAGTTTTTGGAGTAGGTCGATTAAGTATTGACGATTTCGGACCTACAAAAATGTCGAACCAGTCGATCGAATGTGAAAATTAATCGACCGGTATAATAGAATTTAGAAATTTACTGTTCATGTAAGATTTCTATTGATTTTTATGTAAGGAAAGATAGATTTATGTTAATTAGAGTATTGTGATAAATATATATATATATATATATATACGAAATTATTTGAGTTTAATGAGTTGATATGTTAGTTAGATATGTGATTGACTATTAACTTGAGCGTGGAATTTAGTATGTAATACAATATGTGAAATTTGACATGGAAATGTGAATTTGAGATAAGTTGGCTATGAGATTTTATTATTGAAAAATCGGATAAATGGCCTCCTTAATTAAACCTCGAGAAATGTGTTATGTGTTAACTAAGAGATTTTAGTCATATTATCCACAAGTATTACATTTAATGCATATATGTAATTATTTAGAATTGTGAAAGTCATAATTTTATGCATGTGTGGTATTAGGTTCTGAAAACCCGGGATTAGAACCGAGTGAGTGTAAGAACCCTTAGTAGAAGTGGTTACTCTCCCCTTATTGTGAGTAAATTTATGCATATATAAATATGTAAATATATGTGTTATATATATATATATGTATTACTTGGTATTAAACATGCGGTTTTTATTGTTAAAGTGACACTTGAAATAAATATGTTTTCATATGTTTAAATTGATATTGTGATGATTTATGTATTTAGTCTACTGTTAAAAGTTTACTTCATATACGCATTGAAATTGTCACGTCCCCGTTCGTGGAGTCTACACATAACAATTGTCACAGACTCTTGAAACATATTTTAAATCTCCGAATATGTCTTTCAGGCCTGTAAGGCTTCTTAGGTACCTGTCCCATGTATAATTATTCATATTAATTTATCTTTTCTAGACATTTTCAAATCATTTCATAAATAAAAGTATACTTGATTTAAAAATTATACAGGGTATATAATCAAATACATTATTTTTTTTATCCAAAATTAATTTCATACAAAAAATTCTCAAAACATACCCAGTAAACTAATTTAAAAAGTCGGTAAGTCGATAATGAAAATGATACCTGAGGGTTCTAAACCCTTAATTGATTATCACTACTAGACCATACACTTTCATACACTCGATCTCTTAAAATTTGAAAGGTGAAGGGGTGAGTATAAAGGGTATACTTCGTGAGTAGATAAAAATATAAATTTATACATAAAACACTGTATGACGAATATAATTTAAGAAAATATTTACAAATAAAGAATGCATGTTAATTATTTAAAAATTGACCTACCACTAACATTGGCCTCAAGTAATCACAAGGTGGTGATATTTATGATTATCCTTTGACAATTCTACAAGTGGATAACTCCATTACATCATCATCCCTTATATTTGCCCCACCTATGGCGCACTAACCTAGGCGGCCTTTTAATAAGTTCGTTCCTAAACCACTACTTTTTAGCTACAGTAACAAATAAATTTGGCTCTCTTGTCCATATTACTAACATAATCCACATGTAATCCAAGAATATAATTATTTATAAACATATCATTAAAACTCAATTTATATAAATAACATGGCATTAACAACAATATAATAAAATTATTTTTCTTGACCTCATAGTTACACACATATCAAATAAATTTACAGGCCATAGCTAGTTATTGTAAAATAACAACAATAATAATAATAAAACTACTTCTTAGTTCGTGAAATAATAAGTCTTATAAAACAATTTTAAAATAATGAAAAGTATGCAAAGATCCACTCACAACAAGGGGAGGGTAACAACTCCCACTAACGACCCTTGTGCCTAACTTGCCCTTTATCGGATTTTTGTAGTTTAAAGCCACAATTACATAATTATGAATTCCACAACTCAAGTGATCAACATAAATGCAATAAAATACAAATTCTCGTGAAAAACATGATTAGAGTTCTTTATTTTAACACATTCCAATCAAGTTTAACTAACTAAGGCTATTTATCCGATTTTTAATAATAAAATTACATGGTCTACTTATTTCAAATTCTCATTTTCGTCTAAGCAACAAAATACATTTTAGATCAAAGTATTGTAGCAAACAGTTACTGTTCATATCAAAGGTACTATATATAGTACATTCAAATTCACTGTAGCACTCAAGAGAAAAATACTCAATTTTCTTGCAACAAACACTTCAATCATACAAAATCAACTCAATATTACATTTTCTACTCCAATTCAATATAATCTAATATTTCATACGTAAAATCAAGTATAAATTTTTCGGATGAACAGTAATCCAAAATTCAATTCATGCTCAAGATTTAAAAATCAAGCTTCTAACCCGTTAATAAGTTTGCTAGTAACTGAAATTTGAAAAAAAATTGTCTAAATTTGAAATAATTTGTCCGAAAATTGAGAGAAAGAGAGGAAGAAAACGATGTTGGATTTTGAGAAGAATGAGAAACCGAATATACACTATAAAGAATAGGCAATTTCACTTATTTTAATACGCAAAATTTTATTGAGACCCTTACTCTTTAAAATAATGAAAATAATTTAAAACTTTGAAATTTTTTCTTTTAGTCTTTATAAAACCCAAAAATAAATTTTTGATTCTTACCAGTTAGTCCATAATCCTCTATTCCAACTTATCCTTTTGGAGGATTCTAACATAACCTTGAATATTTTAAAATCTTTGCAATTAAGTCCAAAATCAATTATTTTTAAAATTTCTTTTACTTAGTTCCTTTATCTAACTTAAAAATGCTTTCATTTCTCAAAAGTCTAACTCTATAAATTTAAATTCTAAAGGAAAGAAAATAACCGAAATTACCCATTAATCCAAAGGACGGTGTTTACAATCCTACCTTCTTTAAAGAAATTTTGTCCTCAAAATTCTACAGACTTTATTACTAAAACAGATAGGGGTATTCCTCTTGTATAAACTTATTAGTATTCGATTTCTTTTATTCTGCATTGGTGTTTCACCACAAGGCTTTAACCATCATCATTCTCCTAATTTAATTTTTTCTTATAATATACTCAATTTAAAATAGGTCAATTATAAGGATTGCAGAATAAACCTAAAAAATACCTCGTATCATTACTTCTGACAAAAATTATTTATCAAAAGTTATATTTAATTAATGTTTCTAACCATTAAAATATAACATCAATTCATTATCATTACATCAACCATGCTAAGAACATCATTCACATCCCTATCAATAACTACATACTTCATAGTTCACCTAGGAAATAATTTAAAAGTAATTGTCTCAATAGCCATATTGATATTTTTATCTAAACTAAACCTAAAATCATGATCTTGATAAGAGAGTTTGAGTATTCCTTTTACAAAGAAATGTGAAAAAAAATCTATAAATGCGCTTGCGAAATGATAATATGCTTTAGCCATAAGCCCTTGTGTATAAATTGACTACCAACAATTGCAATGACAGGATCATCAAGCCTCATGCTCATCTTAATACCTTCGTACAATTTCATATCAATGTTGACTTCCTGTGCTTAAGTAAGAGGACTCAAAATAATATAATAGTTCCCCGAATACAATGGACACCTCCAAATTTATAATCTATAAATTTCTATCATTTAAACATTCTAATCATAATTTCAAGGCACATTACTTTGTTAAGCTAGCATAACAATATTTAGTTTGAGTGTTAAAAGACTCATATGTTAAAACTGAAAAAAAAATATATCCTTATCTTAAATATGAATTTATAATATTGACTTAAAATCCTTATAAATACCTCTAATAATCTTCAACACAAGTATTGATTGCAATGTAGCCAATATATAAACATTAAGAAACTATAAATATATAAAATCTAAATCTATTCCTACAACGAGTCTCCATAATCATTCTTAAGACAAACATAGTATACCTTTAATATAAATCAAGTTTATAACTTTTTGACATCTTGCTAAAAAAAAGTTGGCAGAGTCTCCCTTATAATTTGGACAAAACCAACCTATAATTTAACATAAAACACTTTAAATATTTTTCGACATTCAAATATACTCCAAAACTCATATACTTGAAAGAAACCTCATAAATCTCCATAGATACACATACATATATCAATGAAATTAATTCAAGTCACCATAAGTAACTTAAAAATTATCTAATTGCAAAACTATGTCGACTAATATTAATACACTATATAATAATCAAATAATTATTCTCCAAGAATGCCATAAAAATATTTCAAGATTGCATTAACAAAAAGATTCAGTAACATCGTCATATAATCCAATTTATGAATAATTACCATGACTCACATGAAAACATGATATCAACTAAAACTTCAATTCTTTATTATTTTAATTAACGCATCATATAGGTATATACCAAATCTTGCGCAACTTTGATAAAACCATACAGAATCATAACACTAAAATTTGATCATACTCATAATTGGTATATTATAAAATATCACACGAAGAAAACATATATATTTACCATTATTTTACTAAACCAATACCCATGAACAATAAACTTGTTATACTATAAAAATCATACAAGCTAAACAAATAACAACCAATCATAATCTCATCGTACGTACATAGAGCAGCCTCAAAATAGTAAAGCACCCATACACATAGCACAAAATCTTACCTTGGATAGATTCACTTATATACCATCCTTAGAAACAACGTGCTCTTAGGACTCGACTTCTAACATCAAGTAATCACATAACCACCACTCGGATAAATTGTAAAAATTGGGAGAATGTTTGGGACTAGATTACTATAGAAGTCTATCCCATTCTCTTTTCCATGTGTTTATTGATATATCCCTTAACTATAATTCATTAAATTTAAATCCTTATCCATCCTATACGCAACTTAAAAACTCAACTCATTCGATGTTCAAGTTTAATCCTGCCTCAAACTTGGTGCAAAAAATATCCTCATTAGCGAATTCAAGAACAAACTCTATTAGCTCTTCGTCAGTGATCAGCATAAGTTTTCTAGCTGTCTTGTGCCATTTTTCATTTTTCATGAATAAATCGTAATCTTCTTACTAGAGGTTTCTATTAGCTTTACTTTTTTTTTTTCTAGCTTCCTTTCACCAATTTTATCCCTAACATAATGGTGTTCTACACTTTTTACCGTATAAGGCTTTGTATAGAGTCATACCAATGATAGCTCAATAATTGTTATTATATGAAAATTTAATAAAAAAATACATGCTTATCTCTACTACCTTGAAACTTTATAATGCACGCCCACAACATATGTTGGCTAAGCTACTATCTTGCACTTGTCTTTCCCTGATCTGATCCACCAATGTGGATCTCACAACAAAATTGGCCATCATGACTCCGACATCATTATAACTTAAGGTTATAAACAAAGCTTTCAATTCTATCTACAAGGGCATATATGCAACTCGAACAAATGCTTATATGACATAAAATTTCATGCTTAAAACTTTTAATACTTCATTAACTTTCCTTGGATGGTCCTCGATAATCAGATTATAATCCTTGATTACATCGAGCCATCTCTACTGTTTTAAATTTAATTCTAAAGTATTGAGCATGCTTTTGTATTATTTCTAGAGTACACCAAAACATCAACAACTATTATGGTTACAAACTTACTCGAATAAGGGTGTAAAACACGATTCACAAAATCCATTGATACTACTGGTGCATTAATCAACCCAAATGGCATTACTATGAACTTTTAACTCCTATGTCTCGTTCTGAAGAAAGTCTTATAAACATCATTCTCCCAAACCTCTTACTGATAATACCTAGATATCAAATCAATCCTAGAAAAATACAATCGTTTGTTGCAATTGATTAAAAAGATCATTTATATAGGGCATCAAGTATTTATTCTTAGTAATCACCTTGTTTATCTTATGGTAATTAATACATAATCTCAAGGTACCATTTATCTTCCTTGCAAATAAAATAAGTGAGCCCCAAGTCAAAATACTAGATCTAATGAAACCATTGTCAATCAATTCTTATTACTAAACCTTGAGCTCTATGAGCTCCACTGGTACCATACGATATGGGGGTATCATTTGCGACTGGGGTATATTCTAGCTATTTCCCATAAACTAATGTATCCATTAAAATCTAACTTTTGTGATAACTAATCCATTTTTAGAATGGCATCAAAATCCTGGATCTTTAGCAAATCTCATTATGTAAAATACAATCTTTCTGAGCAATCTCTATCTCAATGGTGTATGCACTATACATTCCTAGTCTAAGTTAATTAATCTTTTAGTTAGCCTGATGTGCAAATGATAGACTAATAACAAATCTATTAGATCAAAGCTCTATAAAATATATATTGACTGACCAGAGATCAACACCATACTTATGATTACATCTAGATTAACTTGTGCCTGTTCTTGATTTAAAGCAAAATCTCTGGTTTGAACCCTAAACTGGTTCCTCTGTACACCCTGAGCTGAGGAAATACTACTAGGATTGGATCTTTTGTTTGATGGAATAGAAATCTGAACTGGGATTTGCTGTTGAGGAAAAGTAGAATGCTGACCTTGAGCGAAATGCCTAGTCGACTTAGGTTTTCCCAAACTTAGGCAATTCTTCTTGATATGACCGGTCTTTCTACAATAGAAGCATGTTAGTAGAGTACCACAAGCACTACTATAATGCTTATTACAATAAGGGCATCTACCACTTCCTTGTGTATGTAGAGAACTTGAAGCAGACCTCAAAATATTATATCCTTGTCTAAATCCAAATCCAAGAGATTAATGTGAAAAAAGAAAATTACTAGCAAGGCTAGGGCTAGAAACACCGCTTGATGAATCATTGTTGTGGCTCTTCTTCTATGATTGGTTTACTGAGAAATTTAAATCCCTTCTCTTTGAAAGACTAACTCTTGCCTTTCTTTCCCTCATTAACTTTTATGCCCGAAGGGCTAACTAAACCATTTCTCGGTAACTCTGATTCTCAGTCAACGACATCCTTTATCTAATTTCAAAGTTTAACCTTAAACTTGACATAGAAGCTATCTTCGTTGACAAATTCTGATACAAATTTCACTAACTCTCTTAATTGAGTTTCATATTCTGTCACTGTATTTCTCATATATTTTAGTCTCATAAACTCTTGCTTCTTCTGATTATAATGGAAAGGGTTATAATATTGATCATTGAACTCCTGCTTAAACTTAGCTCAAGTCAAAGGTAATTTTGACTCTGCCTGAGTATTTTCTCACCATATAACTGCACTATCTTCTAACAGTCGAGTAGCCACCTTTAATTTATTATTACCCTCTAACCTCATATTCTTCAAGTCTTTCTCCACTTTCTTTTTAGCTAATATCTCATCTGTCGTGCCACCAAATGGCACACTCCCAAGTTGTCTAACTTCCTTTATAAGCTTAGAGAGTTTTGAGGTTAATCTAGATAGTTCAACTGCTGGTGGTGCTTTAGTAGTCCTTGGATACTAATAGGGATAGGGATATGGTGTTTGCCCTAATGGGCCTTGTGTCTGAAAAGACCCTTATGCATTCCAATATGCCATAGAGGCTGTCTAGGTCTCTGGGGTCATCAGAGAAGGCATTCCTATTTTTGGTTACAGATATTGAGGAGAAGGCACTTGTAGTTCCTCAATTTTATGGGGTGGTACAAATGACAAAGCATCTTGTTCTAAATTGGGAATAATCTCTCTTATAGCCTATCTCTTCCTCTACTAGATCGCAGCGGCATTATTTACTATAAAATTCATGAGATTAAAACATATATGTACTGGTGGTGATTAATTTCTAAGACTTGACTCACTCTATCCAGTGGGTTATTTTTCAAAATTCAATTAAAAAACAAATAAAATAGGTTTAAACACATTTTCAAGAATATTTTTCAAAACCAAATTCTAATACCAATCTAATTGTCATGCCCCTGCCAGTAAGGTTCATATGTTATAATCGTCACAGGCCTTTAAGACACATTTTAAATCCTCGAACATGTTTCTTAAGCCTGTTAGGCTTCTTAGATACATGTTCCATGTATAATTATTTACATAAATTTGTCTTTTTGAGACATTTTCAAATTGTTTCATAAATAAAAGTATACTTGATTTAAAAATTATACAAGGTACATAATCAAATACATTATTTTTTTATCCAAAATTAATTTCCTACAAAAGATTGTCAAAACATACCTAGTGAACTAATTTAAAAAGTCAGTGAATCGAGGATAAAAATGATACATGAAGGTTTTATACTCTTAATTAATTACCACCACCAAACCATGCACTTTTTTATGCTCAATCTTTTTAAAATTGAGAGGTGATGAAGTGAGTATGCGAGGGTATACTTTGTGAGTGAATAAAAATATAAATTTATACATAAAATACTATGTGATGAATATAATTTAAGAAAACATTTGTAAATGCATCAAAAATAATTTATTTTAAAGAAATCATGGTTTGTTATTCGAAAATCATTGGGTTGGCTTCCTTTCCCGATGATCACCCTAGTCGTAGGTAATCCTGAGACCGTTAGTAAATTTTATGCAAGAAAAACAATACTCTTTTAATAAAAATAAATTTTTTAATAAAATAATTCTTGGTATAATAAATAAGGAATGCATGCTAATTATTTAAAAATTGTCCTACCACTAACATTAGTCTTGAGTAGTCATGGGGTAATACTCATAACTGTCCTCGACAATCCCACAGGTGGGCAACTCTATAACATCATCATCCTTTATACCTGCCCTACCTAAGACGCACTCACCTAGACGACCTCTTAATAGGTTCATCCCTAAGTTACTTCCCTATAGCTACAATAACAAATAGACTTAACCCTCTTGACCATATCACCAACACAATCCACATGTAATCCAAGAATACAGTTATTTATAAACATATCATAAAAACTCAATTTATATAAGTAAAGTGGCATCAACAACAATATAATAAAATTATCTTTCTTGTCCTCGTGGCTACATACTTATTAAATCAATTTATAGGTCATATCCATTTATTGTAAAACAACAACAATAATAATAAAACTACTTCTTAGTTCATAAAACAATAAATCTTATAAAACAATTTTAAAGTAATGAAAAGTATATAAAGATCACAACAAAGGGATGGTAACCACTCCCACTAACTTAATCCTTTTCCCGAATTCTTGTAGCCTAAAACTAAAATTATATAATCATGAATTTCGCAACTCAAGTGATCAACATAAATGCAATAAAATACAAATTCCCGTGGAAAACATGACTAGATTCTTTATTTTAACACATTTCATCAAGTTTAATTAACTAAGGCTATTTACCTGATTTCTAACACTGAAATCACATGGCCAACTTATTTCCAATTCTCATTTTCATCTAAGTAACCAAATATAGTTTAGATCAAAATTATTGTAGCAAACAATTACTGTTCAGATCAAATTCACTGTAGTACATTCAAAATTACTGTAGCATCAGAAAGAAAAATACCCAAATTTATTCCAACACACACTTTAATCAATGTAAAATAAATTCAATATTACATTTTCTACTCCAATTTAACACAATTTAATATTTTCTACGTAAAATCAAGTATAAATTTTTTGAATAAATAGTAAGCCAAAATTCAATTCATGCTCAAAATCTAAAAATTAAGCTTTTAATGCATTAATAAGTTTACCGATAACTGAAATTTAAAATAAACCACCCAAATTTGAAGTGATTTGGCCAAAAATTGAGAGATAGATGGAAAGAACGGATGCTAGATTTTAAGAAGAGTGAGAAATTGAATATTCATTGGAAAAAATAGGCAATTTCACTTATTTTGATATGTAAAATTTTATTGATACCCCTATTCTTTTTAAAATTTTGAAAATAACTCAAAATTTTGAAAAACCTTTTTTTTAACCTTATAAAATCCAAAAATAAAATTTTAATTCTTGTTAGTTAGTCCATGATTCTCTATTCTCACTTGTCCCTTTGAAGAATTTTAAAATAACCTTGAATATTTCGAAATCTTTGTAATTAAGTCCAAAATTAATTATTTTTAAATTTTCTTTTACTTAGTTCATTTGTCAAACTTAAAAACGCTTTCATTTCTCGAAAGTCTAATCCCATGAATTTAAATTTCAAAGGAACGAAAATAATTGAAATTGCCCATTAATCCAAAAGACAGTGTTTATAGAAATGGCCGGGGAGGCTGAATTTGGTTTATATGTTTTAAAATCATTATTTGAAAATAATTTGACTATGCATGTATATTAGTAATACGGCCAGTGGGCTGGTTCTTGATATTTAGGCGGTGAGCCTATTTTTACTGTAGTTACAAGGAAGTAGCTTATGAGCTAACCTATTGGGAGATTACCTATGGACGGACTTATTAAAAACTCGCATAGGTGAGTAGAGTCACAATAGAATCGTTGTAAGGAGGAAAGGCCATGGAAAGCCCACTATGTGTCAAATGCATGTAGGTGAGGTTATAGATATCCTATGGAAAGTCCTGACTTTATAGGGCTATCTTGGATTTGACGGATTACGATGACAATCACTCGTGTCACCAAATGATTACTCAAGGCCAACATCAATGAGGTGGGCTTGTGTTTTTAATATGCATGCTTTTACATGAAATAAATGATTTTGTAAAATATGAGGACATAATTTTATATTTGATAAAAACTTTACTACATATGGTTTTGCATAAAATACTCACTAATAGTTACGGTTTTATTTTCAACTAAAGTAGCGTATCGAGAAATGATAGCCAGCCTTATTAATTATTTACACTGTTTTAGACTAATGAAATATTTTTTTTATTATTAATTTAAATGAACATGTATATATATTATATATACTTTTGAGTATATTATGAAATGAATCCCAATATCTAGATTTTAGAAATACGTGTGCATGTATGTGTATATATATATATGTGTACTTTATTTATTCACTGAGTATATTCGTATATTCACCCCTCGCTCTTACAGCTTTTAAGTTAGGAACCTTAGTGCTCGCCAAATTAGAGGTAGCCATTGAGAGCTTACAACACTCTGGTTAGGTTCCTTCTGACTCACTTATGCTTTTGGTACCACTGGATAGACTAGTTTAATATTTGTAAAAGTATTTGAAAACCAAATGGTTTATGTAAACATTTTTATTTGTTCAACTCGAATGAAAATAATTTTTATAATTGTATTTTATTTAATTGATATTATCTATATTGTGAATGAATTGATTGTGGATGATCAATTCTTTGATAATGATCCTAATGATGGGACTAAATGATTTGCAAATGTGATATAGGTTTTATAATAAAGGAAAGCCTTACAGGCTTTCTTGATGCATTTCGAGTGTAAAAGGTGTATCATGAGGGTTTGTAACAGTTGTCACGGGTGGACCCTAGATTTGGGGCTTAACAATTTTAGTGGTATCATAGCCTTTGGTTAAAAATGGTTTTCAAAGGTTTTGAAAATAGTTTGAGATTTTAAAATAGGTTAAACATAATTTTGAAAATGATTTCTTTAATTGTATAGTGGACATTAAATGAGTCAAATCGTATAGGTATATGTTGTTGTAAAGCATATATGATTAAACTTAGTTCTTTATGTAGTAATTTAGGATATATACTTAGATTGTGTACGAAAAAAGGAAAGAATAAACTTCGTAGGGTACTGTTACTTGAAAAGGAACTAGTAGATTCCTTATATGTACCCCAATTTTCTCAACCAGTACAAGTAGCTCTATTTCCACAACCTTGTATGGAAATGTCAGTAAATGTGCCAACAGAGGTGTGGACAATTTTTAGGGCATGTTGGAATGCCTAGAACCAAACACCAGCTCAGCCTGAGCAAGTTCCCTTAAGACACTCACCTAGTGAACCAATGATAGCACCATAATGTCAATAACTCATGTAGTCTTTGCAGAGTCATCTAGACTAGTGTATAAGATTTCCAAGTTGATTAAAGAAGCTAGACAGTTGGGGTGTATATCTTATTCAGGAACTTATGATGTCATAGTGACAAGTAAATGGATGAGACAAGTATAACAAAATCTGCAGGATATGGGTATTACAGATAAGGATAAGTTGAGAGTGACTGTAAGGTTGTTGCAAGATAGTGATGCCATTTATTGGCAAAATATATTAGTCAGATTTGGAGTCATAGTTAACTTAGGCTAATCTTTTCAAAGAATTTCAAAATTAGTACTTTATGTACTACCATAACAACTAGAAAAAACAAGAGTTCTTGAACAATGGTATAATACAAGACTTAGCTGAAAGAGTCAATAAAGTTATTCCCGAGTTTGCCAATGAGGAAACTTTTTTGTGTCAAGTTTGAGAAGGGACAGAATGTGGACATCAAGAAACGGATGTCAATGATCAGTACTCTGAGTTATTGAGAGATAATGCAGTTAGCACTTCGGGTAGGATAGTTGATAAGGGAAAGTAAGGTAAGGTAGGCCTTCAAGAGAGAAAGGATTTAAATGTCTCAATAGGCCAGTCATAAAAAAAAAAAGCCACAGTAGTGGTTCATTTAGCAATGCTTTTGTTCCTAGCTTTACTAGTAATCTTCCATTTTTTCACGTGAATCCCTTGGATTTGGATTTAGACAGAGATTTGATAATTTTAGGTCTGCTTCAGGTTCTCAACAGACACAGAGAGTTAGTAGATGCCCTTATTATAATAAGCAATACAGTGGCGTTTGTGGTACTCCATTGAAGTGCTTCTATTATGGACAGATAGGTCATATGAAAAAGAATTGTCCAACTTTGAAAGACCTAAGTCGACAATGCACTTCACTCAAGGTCAACTTCTTACATTTTCTCAGATCATGGTGTATAGAGGAACCAGTTTAGGGTTCATACTATAATTTTTGCTTTGAACCAGGAACAGACTTAAGTAAATCCCAATGTGATCAAATGTATGGTATTGATCTTTGGTAATCTCAAATACATTTTTACAGACCATAGATCTAATAGATCTATCATTAGTACATAAACTATAAGAGTAAGGATTGTTCAAAAAAAAGACTGTGTTTAGATAATGTGTGGTGATAATGGGAGAGACTATCTATACCTAAAAAGGAAAATCTCATTATACTTAAGATTCAGAATTTTGATGACATTTTAGGAATAGATTAGTTATTACAGTATCGGGTTTTAGTGGATATGTTAGTTTTGAGGGAACAGTTAGATAATACCCCAGTTGTAAATGAGTTTCTAGATGTATTTCCAAATGAGTTGCCTAGAATATCTCCGGAACAAAATTTTAATTTTTGATATAGATTTTATACTTAGAACTAACCTAATCTCTATGCTTCCATATCGTATGGCACTAGCAGAGCTCAAAGAGCTCAAGGTTCAATTGTAGAATGGATTGATAAGAGTTACATTAGACCCAGTGTTTCAACTTGAGGCACACTTGTTTGGTTTGTAAGGAAGAAAGATGGTAACTTGAGGTAGTGTGTTGATTACTGTCAGTGGAATAAAGTGACCATCAAGAATAAGTACTCAATGCCTTGTATAAATGATCTTTTTGATTAATTGCAAGAAGCGATTAAAATTTCTAAGATTTACTTGAGATATGGGTATTATCAGTTAAGGAGTTGGGAAAATGATATTTATAAGACTTCCTTCAAAATGAGATACGAGCATTATGAGTTTTTTAGTATAATAAATTTATTAATCATAAGTATTAGTTTATTAAAAGATTAAGAAATATATATGTTTTCTTTAAGTGATAGTTCATAATATATAAATTATGAGTAAAACCAAGTCTCAGTGTTATGACTCTGTGCGATTTTACCAATGATGTGACATATTTGGTATATACTTATATGATGCGTTTATCAGAAGAGTAAATAATTGAAATTTTAGTGATATCATTTTTCATGTACATCATGGTAATTATTCATAAAGTTTATATATTTGCTACATTACAATTAGTATTTGTGATGGAGATTATTAGAGGTAGTTAAAAGGATTTTAAGTCAATATTATATATTCACATTTAAGATAATCTATTTTGGTTATAAAATATGGGTCTTTTAACACTGAAACTAAATGTTATTATGTTGGCTTAACAAAGTAGTGTGCCTTGAAATTATGATTGAAGTGTTTAAGTGATAGAAATTCATAGGCTATAAATTGAGAGGTGTTCATTATATATGAGGAACTTAACTATCTTAAGTTACTATATCTCTGTATTTGATTATGGGAACCATTATGTTATTTTGGGTCATCTTACTAAAGCACAAAAAGTTGATATTGATATGGAATCATATGAAGGTATTAAGACGAGTCTGAAGCTTGATGATCATGTCATTGAAATTGTTTGAAGTCAATTTATGTACAAGAGCTTATAGCTGATGCATATCCTTGTTTTACTATCATATTTATAGATTTTTACATATATTTTTGTTGAAGGAATTTCTCTAGTAGCTATTCCACTAATTAGATTGACGGGAAAGGGAGTTTAGTCTGAATAAGATGCGTAGTGTAAACAAAGTTTCCAAGCACTAAAGGATCGTCTTACATCGGCACCAGTACTAACTCTTCCTATGCCAAGATACGGCTATGTTGTGTATAGCAATGTTTTTAAGCAAGGATTGGGTTATGTACTGATGCAAAATAAGAAAGTAATTACTTATACTTCTCGGCATTTTAAACCGCATGAAGTTATTTATCCTAATAATGATTTAGAATTTGCGACGGTAGTTTGTACGTTGAAAATTTGAAAACACTACTTGTCTAAAATGCAGTGTCAAGTCTTTACAAACTCTAAAAGTTTGAAATATCTCCTTACACAGCAAGAGTTAAATTTGAGACAATAGAGGTGGCTCGAATTAATTAAGAATTATAACTTAGTTATCGAACACCATATTAGGAAAGCTAATGAAGTAATAGATGCTTTAAGCGGGAGATCTTATGTTACATTAGCAATTGTCCGAACATCAAACATGCTCTAGTTGGTAGAATTGAAGGCTTTATTTGTGGCTCTAAATTGTGATGAGACCGAAGTTGTGGTGGCTAATTTTGTTGTGAGACCTACATTGGTGGATCAAATTAAGGAAAGACAGTTACCTGATAGTAGTTTAACCAAGATATGTTGCGGGCATAAGTTATAAAGGTTTAAGGCAGCTAAGATATGTGCATATTTTTATTTAAATTGTATATAATAACAGTTATCCAGCTAATATTAACATGGCTCTGTATGAAGTCTTATACGGTGGAAAGTATTGAATACCTTTATATTAAGGGTGATGTCGGTAAAAGGAAATTAGAAAATGTGAAATTAACAGAAACCTCCACTAAAAAGAATAAGAACATCAGCGAAAGAATGAAGGTGGCATAAAACAAAAAAAATCTTATGTTGATCATCGACGAAGAGTTTTAGAAAGTGATGTCAACGACCCGACGTTTTAGAAAGTATCACCTTGGAAAGAAGTGATTTATTTTCGGATTTGAGGGAAGTTACTTTCTCATTTTATCGAACCGCACGAAATAGTGGAAAGAATAAGCACGGTAGCTCACAAATTTGAACTACCATTAGAGTTGGTAAGAATTTATAATGTGTTCTATATTTCGAGATTAAAAAGGTACGTGCCATATTCATAGCATATTTTAGAGACAGCTCTAGAAGAGTTGAAAGATGCTTTGAATTATGAGATTTATCCAATAAGGATAGTTGATTGGCAAAATCAAATTTTGAGAAGTAAAAATCATTCTTAAAGTAAAAGTTGTGTGGCGAAATACAAATGTCGATGACATAATTTAGGAGTCTAGCATTCTGTGCCATAGCAGTATTTGTATCTTATTTAATAGACGTACCTGCTACGTTAAATTTTCAGGATAAAATTTTTTCGAGGGTAGAACTTGTAAATCTTGTTCTTCGAACATAAGGGTAAAATAATCATTATAATGACTTTCATTTTTACACATGCATTGTTTATGATTAGTTGAAATATTAATAAGGCTTAGGTGACTTAAGTTAGCTTATGATATGAGTATAACAAGTACTGAGTAATTGAGATTTTACATATATTAGGTAAACAAAATGGTTCCATATAATAATAGGTCTCAACATAAAATTTTCAAGTTTTTGAAATAGGTAGACTAAGTGTTGACAACTCTGGACCAATGAAAATGCAAAACCGATGATTGGATACTAGAATCGGTCGACCAGCATAATGAAATTTAAGAATTTATTGTTCATGTAAGATTTATATTGATTTTTGTGTAAGGAGTGATAGATTTATGTTAATTGGTGTTAATTAGAGTATTGTGATGAATATATATATATATATATATATATACAAAATTATTTGAGCTTATTGAGTTGACATAGTAGTTAGTGATGATATCATAAAAAAAATTGATGATATCAAACATAAATATATATATATATATATGTTTTTGATAATGACTAAATTAAATATGTCCTAAATTTGTCTTAGAATCTTGAAGTGAATATGTTTGAGTTTATTCCTTAACAAATCTCTATTCAAGTGTATTAAAAGACAAACAAATCAATATTCAGAGAAAAACAGATC
>JAXCLQ010037829.1:0-10586 GCA_035584115.1 Cedrela odorata | reverse complement strand
ATATAATATTGACAGTCATATAATATCGTTGATCGTACAATATTATATTTATGAGTTTAAAGTATAAATTCTTCCTATACAGTATCCCTTGCCAATGCAAGACATCCTACCTCGTACAATACGGTTACATGACCTCCTATAATACATGATAATACATATTTATAATCTATTAATTTTTTGTGAACTTTTAACTTATATTTTGTTAATGTTTCACTTGTGTTTCAATTCCATAAAGATAAAAAAACTATTTTATCTTTTTTCATAGAAGTTATTTAGACATAAAGATTATTTAAGATATTTCTTACTCAGTATATTAGTGTAAAAGATTTAAAAAGAGTATATATGAACAATTTGTGTATTTTTGGAGAATATTTAAATAAAAAAAATTCCTAATTTAAAAACTGGGGATATCCTCAAAATTATGGCATAAGTTGGGGGCCACTTAGGAAAATAGCTCAAATTAAAAATAACGAAAATTGATTTCTATTGCGAAAGGAACTGCTAATTTAGGTAGCATAGCACCGCAAATGCAAAAGTTGAAACATGAATAAGTTAATTTAAAATAATTAATGAAATATTTAAAATTTTAAAATAAAAATAATTTAAATATAAAATAAAATAATTTAAAATACAAAATAAAAAAATGAACCATTAATGAAAAAATTTTAAATTTTAAATGACGGTACATTAAATGCAGTATATGTATAGTAGAAAAAAAATGTCTAAAATTAAAATATTAAAGAGAAGGGACAAATTCTCGTTATCTTCTGTCGAGGGAATCTTTTTTCATCAAATTAATTGTTTACGGATCCCAAAACCCCTTGTTTTCTCATGATGAAACGGAAACTGAAAGGTTAAAACCCTTCACTTCATCCATGGCCCCAATACAACCAAATAATAATAATAATAATATTATTAACAAAGAAAAAAATGGTTGCAAATTCTCTATCCCTCACTGGCGAATCCCTCCTGTTGTACCGTTTTGTAGAATTTTCTCACAGACCAATTTCCCATTTTCGCCAGCAAATTTGTACTACTGCAAACCAAGTCCAGATGAGCTCGTTTAGGGCTGTTCTTCTTGTTCTTTCAGTGCATATGCTTCGAATTGTGGTCATGGAACTGTTTTTAAGGATCTGGGTTGTTCTAAAATAGGATTTGGACAACCGGGTTTTGATCGAGTTTGTGTTTCAGCGGTTTCGGATGGTGGGTCAGGTGGGCCTGGTGGCGGGTTTGAAGGCTCTGCCGACGGTAATTCTGGTGGCAGAAGCGAAGGTGGTTCTGATGGGAATAACTGGTCCTTCCTTTCATGGTAAAGCCTTTGGTTTTTTGGTAGTTTATTTTTAAAACGTGCTTTGACTTTTTGATTCTTCAATTCTGTTATGTAATGTTATCTGGCTAGAAATGTCTAGTCCTTGACAGATTGAATGGTCGAATGTGAAAGTTAAATATTTCTTTATTTAAAATTAGGATGTTTAACATTGTTTGATGTTCAATTACTTGAGTTCAGTATGGTTTTACAAACTTGTTTTGATGAACTGTTATAAAAAAAAAAGTGAAAATGAGAAATCGAATTGTGTATTTTCTGGATCCAAGAACTCATCTGGTAGCAGTGACAAAACATTGTTTTGTTCCATTTTTGATTGCTTGGGTATTAGCTCACTGCTTAGTGCTTAATTCATCTAATACATGAGGGCTATGCACTGCGCTGGATGGAAGTTGCAGTAAGAAATACATTTGCATGATATCGCGGCTGTTAAGCTTAAATGAAAAGTGTTGAAGCTTCACAATTTTTTTTCATATCACTTAATGTTTATTGATGAGTCTCAAGAATGAGTCTTCTGTTGGACCATCTATGGAGCAGATTGATTTTAGTTAGTTTATATTATATCGTATTATGACTGTCATAAGAAATAGTTGATGACATTGTACCTTTTTGGGGAGCAAATGTTTTGGAGTTGCAACTTGCATTGCTGTTCCTAGATCATGTGGTTAATAACTTGATCTGACCCACCATGTTAACCTTAATTGTATATTATTGCAGGTATTTGGCTCTTCTTGCAAAATATCCCATGGCAACAAAAGCAGTGACATCTGCACTTTGACCCTTATGGGAGACTTAATCTGCCAGGTAAACTTTCTTTATTCAGTATCAATAAAATTACATGTATCTTTTCCATGTTACTTCATTGGTGGATTTTTCTATATTTCACTCTTTTACCGTTAACTTGATGAAATTATGATTCCATAAGCAACTTCAACGTTAACACTGTTGGTTTTAAACAAGCTTTCTTTTTATATCATGCAGTTATCAGTTTTTTTTCCCATTACTTGTAGACAATTACTACAAAGCAGTTGCATATTTTATTGGTATTGTTTAACTGGTTGTTTGGCTTCCTTCAGAGTTCAACAGAGTATATTCAGCCATATATATATATTGAATATATATTCCAATAAAGGTGGAAGTAATATATACAGTTCATGTCATCAGCTGAAAACGGATAAAACACTTGGTTTAGTGTGTTTAAATAATTTATAGGCATAAATTAGAGTAGAGTTCACAACCAATATTCTGTAGCTGTTGACTGTTTCTAGGAGGTACGTTGTTCTATATGATGTTGTAGAATAACAATAAATTTAAAAAGTTTGATTGTATTATTTTAGTTCCATTCAATACAACTTCTTCAAATGTACTTACATAAGAAGAGCTTTTAAGAAAGAATTGTTATTTAATCAACTGTCAATGACAACTTTCAGTAAAACAATTGTGCAATTACATTGAATCCAAGTTTTGTTAAGTATCTGGTTATGCTATGAGAATTGTGTGATAACATTGCAAAATAATATAAGGATAATTTAGTCAAACAAACATTTTTGAAGAGCTTTGCATTGAAGAAACTCCTTTGACCTTTATAAAAGTATACTAAACAGCTACTTTTTTGAGATCTTCAAAACGGAGGGACCTCCTTTACTTGATGATGCATTTCTCTATCTAGCAGGTTTAAGGTACCAACATTGTAGCTCCACTTTTATCCTTTCAAGCTCCTCTAAACCGTTTTCTTGCTGCACAACTGCATTGTTTTATGTATCGTTTGGTGAAATTGATGTACTCTTTGAAAGCACTAGCCATCGAGATCCTTAAATAATGCCCAATTTTTCATAGGGTTCCATAGTCTTGAAAGAATTGGAGACTTTGAAGATCATCATATATGTTTTACTAAAGTATCCTGGTAGAATCAGTAAGAGTGAATCTCAAATTATCTTTCTTAAGTTTTCTTTGAAATAATAGTACTTATTTTTGATATCGTTTCAAGCATTAGAATTACAGAAATAGACAGTCTGTCAGATGGCTTTGCCTTGATACTTGATATATTTTCTGAGTGGATTGGCAGTGCACATGTTAATTCCTTAATCTGGTACTGTATAAACTCTCTTCTGTTATTTGGTGCACTAAAGACCGGGCTAGAGCTTAAACACTATATTTGGGTTCATACCAATCAACTTAAATCTTTAGGTCAAATGACAATTTAACTTGTTTTTTTGGTTTCAAAGCCATGTTAATCAATTGATTCTTGAATCCCCTGGTAATAATATTTTTGTTCAATAAGTTGAGTTTGTCATTATGACTATGATGTGATTATGCTTTTGTTTAGCCCACATACTTTGCACGTGATGGCACATGTTCGATTGTAAATATTGTTGTTGGGCTCATGTCTTTTGGCTTAAGCTTCTGGTTAAGTAATAACTTAACACCATATATTATGGATCTCTTGGCATTTATAGTTACTCTTGTCCTGCTGATCTAGATGGTGATCCTTCATTGAATTGATACAATATATAGTTCATTTGAGTTGAGATGTAAAAGCATGCTACTCTATTTGACCCATTAACTTATAAAATAGCTTGTTTGCCATATATATCCACTTGATCATTATTTAAATGGGTAATTAATAGATACCTTCTCTTAGGTTTGCTAAAATAACATGTAAATGGAGTTATATGTAAAAACCACAAATATCTTCCCCCAATATAATAAAAACTATTTGAAAATGCAAAATTACCCTTGACTTGATGAAAATTTTAATTAATATTTTTATTTTTTTTCTTTTGTTTTCATTTTTTAAAATAAAATTAACTTATTTAAAAGTTGAATATATAAAAATTATTAATAAAAATATATATGCAAATAAAAAAATTTAAAGTATAAATTTAATTTTAACAAAACATTTTATTAATAAAAATAAAACAAAACAAATTTACTAATTGTTTATTTTTATATAGAAAAATATTTTCAAAAACTATTGAAAGCATAAAAATTATATTTTTTATTTTTGAAACAATAATAAAATACTACCTTTATATTTTTTAAAATATTTTTATGCTTTCAAATATAAAACGTGCACATTTTTATTTTATCACCTATAAATATCAAACGTGCATATTTTTATTTTTTATTCTCAATAAATATTTTTTGTAATAAATTATTAAAAATATTATTCGATATAAAAATAAATAATTAACGAATTTATTTTGTTTTGTTTTTATTAATAAAATGTTTTGTTAAAAATAAAATTCATACTTTAAAAAAATTTATTAGTATAAATATTTTTATTAATAATTTTTATACACTCAACTTTTTAATAAGTTAATGTAATATTGAAAAATGAAAAACAAATGCCTTGTCAAATTGATGTAAACTGGATTAGTGGTGGCTAATAAGCCCAATCAGACTAGGTTGGACCCGTCCGAGTCAGGTTGGGAGCCCATTATCTCAATCCGAGTTCGGACTTAGAGGCGTAATATGACAGGTCGTAGTTCTTAAAATGTGAAATTGGTCTAGCCCACGGATATGAATAGTATCGGATTGATTCCAATTCAATTTTAGGCCGATTCGGCCTGGACCCATTGATTTATTAATTATTTAATTTTTTATTTGATCCAGCAGTCAAATCGACCTGGACCCACAACCGGCCCGATCTGTGTACTGTTCACACGGGCCGGTATGAATTCGGTTTTTCTCAGATCAGGCCAGGTCGCGGGAAAACTTGGCCCAATAGCCACCACTAAACTGGTTGGTTTTCTATTATCGAACTTGCTTTTCATGCTAATGGCCTGAAGTACTGTATATTCTTGTCATTATGTCACAATTTTAAGCATGACTTCACTGAATGTTAAAAGTTGTTGCCTCAGCTTGTCATTGATCAAGTGCCATCACTGGAGCTGAAAAGGACATTCTTGTTTAGACTACTGGGGCTGGTGTTAGTGTAGGCCCATGTTGCATTTCTGGTAATGCCCAGATCAATACCTTTGTCTGCCTAGATTTGGTATATATATAATTTCTCACTCTTTACCTAATTTTTAGTTATATACCTCTTGATTTCCTCATTGATCTGCAATTTCTAGTGCTGCCATAATTTGTTTTATTGTAATTTTATCTATTTATAATTGTTTTCATGCCACTGAAATTGCTGGATGAGAACCAAATTTTTGTGAATTTGTAACACAAAATGCTTTTTTTGGTTAATTTATTTTTCCCTTAAGACAACTTCTATTTCCTTGGGTATTTGTATCTGAATAAATTGGTGACACTTCCTGGAGCATCATGTGCATTCTTGCGCCTTTTAGTTAATCAGGTGACCTGAATCCCTCCTTTAACTTTCCTAATCACATGATAATAAAGTCGTGATACTACTTTATCATTGTACTATTCTTCTTAAATGCTTTGAATGTGATTTTTTTTGCAGTTCCTTTTTTCTCCTATATTTATTGGAGTCTTCTTATCTACATTGGTATCACTTGAGGGAAGGCCATCAGAAGTTCTACCCAAACTTCAACAGGTGGTGTAAAGGCATAATATTGTGTTTCCTTTGTTTTTTTTTTTCTTCCCAGTTTCAGTTAACTTTTATGCATTGATTTAAGATGCAAAAGCTGCTTTCTGAAAGGATATTTTGAAATATATTTGATTTAAAATTGTTCATAATCAAGTTGAAATTTCATTTTGTAGGAGTGGTTTTCTGCTGTTGTTTCGAATTGGAAACTGTGGATACCTTTCCAATTTCTTAACTTTTGGTTTGTCCCAGCACAGCTCCAGGTATGAATGGCTAATTTATTCATACTATCTGTGCCACGTAATCATGATCTATTTATCGCTTCGGACATTTTAGATACATAAGTAGGGCTGAGGGTTGAGACGATTTAAGTGGCTTCCCCTGAAAAAAATTATATATGTAATTGGATGTTTATATAAAATTGTAAATTTAAAAAAAAAAAAGGCAATATATATATATATACACACACACACATAATATTATTTACTTTAATTTAAATATACTATGTTAATATATTATTTATTAACTATTTTTTAAATATATATATATATAATAAGTGATGAAATTAAATTTATTTACAATAAAATTTATATAAAATTATAAAATTTAAAAAATAAAGAAATTAAAAATTAAAATACACTAAAAGACAATAAATACAATTGGCTTGTGTGCAAGCCATTTTTTTTTTGTCTTTTAGTTTTTGTAATTTTTAATTTTTTAAAATTTATAATTTTATTATAGTAAATTTATTGTAAATAAATTTAATTTCATCACTTATTATTTATTATGTATATTTATTAAAAATAATTAATAAATAATATTTAAATATGATATATTTAAAAGTAAATAAAATTGAAAATAAATATTATATATATATGTTGCATTTTATTTTTTTAATTTTTTGTTTCTTTATTTTTTTAATTTATAATTTTATGTAAATTTTATTATTAATAAATTTAATTTCATCACTTATTATATATTATGTATATTTAAAAAAACATAAATAAATTTCATCACTTAATATTTATTAAAAAAATAATAAATTTCATCATTTATTATTATTTATTACTGTAGTGCATGTACTCTAGCAAGCACGTTTTTAAGTTAGGTGATCATAAAGGTAAAATCTTCTAGATTTTGTAAAATTGGTTTGTTTAATAAAAATGATTTAAGTTAATCTTAAATGTAAAGTGTGTGTAAAATAAAGTTATTTTTAAAATTTTTCTCTCGTTTAAAGCTCACAAAAAGGTCCTCCCAAAGTAGGTTTGTGAAACCGAAGGACTTTTGTTAAGCCTTCATGCTTTACTAACGATCTCTTATCCATCATATATATTTTGGTCAAAAAGTTACTCTTGAAATGCTTGGCAAAGTTATGTACTGATATAAAGGGATATGCTTTTGGCTAAATGATATAAAGCAATAACCACATCCACAACTAACTTAAAAGAACCTCACCTGGCTACTGTGTGTTGTCTAAAATGGCAGTTGTTATAACTTTACAACATTAAACTGGAATGATACGTGCAATTGTAAATATATAAGCAATGCTTTATTGGAAAATGATAGAAGAGTTGAGGCATAACTACTGCAGCAGTAATGGGATGTGAATTTGACGTGCAGATGCAGATATTGGTGGGTATCTGACCCTAATGGTCACGGACACCCGTTTATGTATTTGCAAATCTGCAAATATTTAATAAATTCCTTTTGTTTAGGTTAACCCTTAACCTCAGTGACTAAGATTACAAATATATATCATCTTTTTAACAAAAATTAAAATTATTGTAAAACCTGTTGGGTTGATACAGAAGGTCCAGATTCTACTATCACTCACATAAGGGTTGGGGCGAGGATTGGTTTATAATATAGTAATTTTTTAAAAAAAATGCTTGTGTTATTGTTGAATATATGTATATTCTAAAAGGGCTATTTTGAGCCTTAAACTCTTTAGGCAAATCCATTTAGGTTGCTATATTATGGGCAAATGACGAAACCCATTGCAAAGAAACATTACAGCACAAGTATTGATAGGAGATGAATGACAGCATTCTGACTTATGAAAGGGAATTCATTGTTACTACATCTTATGGAATGGCTTATAACAGTAGTGTTGCAGTCCAGAATTGGTACAAAAAATTAAAATTTATTAAAAAAAAAAAGGCATTGAAAGTCTGCATGAATCTTATGCTGTTATTTATTTTGCACTTTGTACTGAAATGTAGGTGAATGCAGTCTGCCCAATTTTTCCAGGGTTGCATTTTAATGCAAAGATAAGATTCTGGACTATGCGTAATAAAAAACAGGATGTGAAAGCTTGATTTATTGAAAGATTGAAAAGTTGTTACAAGTTGTATGCAGGAAATTCGAAGGATTTTACAAGATTTTTCTCTCTCCAAAATTGCCTCTAACTAACAATGAGTAAGAACTATAATTTATAACAATTCTATGCTAACTAATACAAATGAATAATTGAAACTAAATCATTACAAGATAAAGTAAAGATTCTTTTTGGATAAGTGTCGGCAAACGTGCCATACTAATCTTTATAAATAAAAAGTAACTTTGTCTTGATGTTGAATACTTGATCTTTATAATTCAAATTGGGGTCCACCAAAAGATTCTTCTAAATTATCTGATAGTGTTTGAGTACTTCCTGTAGATGAGTCGTTGTCGAATTGCAGGACTATCATAGCCATCACTTCCTTTAATTTGTCTCTTTTTGACTTCTTTTTGCTAGACTCTAAAGATAAGCTGGAGATCTTATCCGTATCTTTTTTTAATGGAGTAGGTGGTATAGTTAATGCGTATGAACTGGACACTTCTTTGACTGCTTTTGTAAAAGTTTTTCTATCCTTGAACCATTGTTGGATTATTTGAGTAGAACATCTGGCGAGATTGTATTAATCCCACCACTTGATTTTGAATTCTTTCAGTAGAGACAGGTGTAAATTTGAATAATATTTGTCAATAGTAAAATTCCAAGATAAGATTCATGGTAGGTTAAAATTAATGTGGAAATATATTTGAGAAATAAGAGGGTCTTCTAGTATTGCTACATATTTTGAATAATAAGGAAATGATAACTGGGATATCTGTTTTAGATAAAATTATGTATTTATTAAAGTAGGTCCGAAATAATACTACCATTCAGCAAACTATGATGGTAAAGTCTTTGGGCATTGAGCATCGAAAGAAATAAACCAAGAATGATCAAATGATCTTAAATAAAACATATTGAACCAAGTTTTTTGATAGTCTATGAAATTATAATCATTTGGAATATAAGGAATTGAAAAGGATATTGAAGTGTATAAAGATATAACTCCAAAATCTTTAATACTTTTAATTCTTTTGCTTTTACAAGTTGAGTAGGCTATTTTATTTGGATTTTTATGATGAGTAATTTCAACATAATTAGAATCAATAAGTGTGAGTTCATAAAATTTTCTATTTTTGGTTGAATTATCAATAATATACTGACAATCAGGAAGGAAAATTCTTTGAATAAATTTTTTAAGTTCATACAGGTTAACGGGTTTTGAATAGGGAGTAACTTGTAAATGAATTCTTTGAAATTTTGTTGTCTAAAAGGATTTTTGGATAGGAGATTGCTGAGTAGATGACCTAGTTTGAGTAGGTGACTCAGTTTTAATGGCTTGACTAAAAGATAAAAGAGCACATTCAGCTAAAGCTATATAAGAGTTTAAAACTAGAATATTACCATATCCTGAAATATTGATAGAAGAATGAGTATTCATTGCATAATCAATAGCTTTCATTACATGTTTGTTTACTATAATGCACAAGATTTTTTTATTTTGTCGAACTAAAAGTGTTTGATCTCTCAACTCTTTTCTCTCTTGTAGAAATTCTCTTGTGAGGTAGTCAGGAAGAGCATTGTCTTTCCCATTTATAGATTCAATTTTGAAATAAAAAACAGATAAAATAACTTTTCGTCTAACAAAGATTTATTTTCAGACAAGATTCTTTACATCTTTTTGTAAAATCTCTTTTGCTGATTTACAGTCTATGTTTAATAAAAAAGTTTTGTTGAACAAGTCGTATTAAAATTTCATAATACATAAAACAATTGATAAAATTTCTTTTTTAATAGTTGAATAATTTTTTTAGGCACCGAACCAAATTCTTGAATGATATCTAACTATTGATTCTTGCTTAGACTCTTCTAACCTTTGTTTGAATATCCCTCCATAACTTATGTCTGAAGCATCAGTTTCTACAATCAGAAACGCACTAGGGTTTGGAATAATTAAGCAAGGAAGATGTTTGATTTTTTGTTTTAAAATTTTTATTGCTTGGGTATGATCCTCTCCCCATGGTGGAAGATTCTTTTGTAATATCTTGAATAGTGGTTCACAAATTTGTCTAAGTTTTGGAAAGAAGTCTGCTATATAATTAAGTGAACTTAAAAATCTTTGTAATTGAGTTTTATCCTTAATTTCATTTGGAAATTTACTAGCAAATTCTATAGATCTATTAATTGGTGTAATCGTTCCTTGATAAATTTCATGTCCTAAAAATCTAATTTTTGTTTGAAATAATTTCATTTTAGGGGGTGATATAACTAAACCATTGTTCTTAGCTATGTGAAAGAAAGTTTGTAAATGTTTAAAGTGTTAATCTATTGAATTTAAAAATATTAAGACATCATTTATATAAACTATGGTAAAATATGTATAAGGATTTAAAATGTCATTCATAATGTTTTGAAATTCTAAAAGAGCATTTTTAAGTCCAAAT
>JAXCLQ010037818.1:11312-21571 GCA_035584115.1 Cedrela odorata | reverse complement strand
AAGAAGAAGAAGAAGAAAGAAGATTATATTTTGACAATCAATGGCAAACTTTGCTATACTATGAGCAGCAGAATTACAAGTTCTTGGAATGAGGTGCACTTCACAACTTCCTTTGTTTGCAATCAGCTCTTGAATTTCCCAGACAACCCAGTAAATTTTCTTCGAACTACCCTATATTCAGTAACTAATTTTACCACATTCATAAAGTCAGACTCTATGCTTATACTGAAATCGGTCTAGATTCAAATGCAATGTGAGCACCAAATCTCATTGCTTCAACTTCAGCAAATTCCATATTTTTATATTAATCGGTATTTTTAACAACTGCGATCATAATTTTCCCATTGAAATTTCTAATAGTTTGCCCCAAAGACCTGTTAATCCACCCATCTCATCAATTGTAGCATCTACGTTTAACTTGAACCATTTCTCAGTGGAGAGGGATCTATAGGCATCAATTTTCAATGTTAGCACGTAATTTTAGTGATAAACTACTAGATATAACAGCTCTAAAAGAATCTAACATTGCCTTTGCTCTTGCAAGAACTCTATGGAAGTCATCAAAGGTCTTGCTTAAATTGAACCCTATTCCTTGTAACCGAAATCGATCATATGATCATCATTATCAACTCAAAGTCTTCCTTTTCCAAGGATGTGGCAATCTTTTGGACCGAATAAAAGAAATCCAGAGCAACGGTTCTATTATTATATTCAGAAGAGAGTTAGCTTTCATACCTTCTTGACAAATTTATAGTCAATAAGAGCATGACATACATCCTCCACCTCCTTTATACGTACACCTTGGACATAATTGTATTACTGCCACCTTCCTTCTCATCAGGATTTTAGCAGTATGGAGAAAATTTGACAGCAACCTGTACATGAAAACATTGAGCTTCGTTAGTACAACAGCTGACCAAAATATGCCACCATTAGCATTATTAGAGTTGGTGGAAAAATATGAAAATTTAAACTTCAAAGCCGCCTAGTATCCAATTCTTCATCTATACTCTTGTATTGCTGTCTTACCCCATACCAAGGCAAACTCCTCCGTATAAAAGATGGATAGTTCCCCATTTTTACTTCAAGAATTCTTCCTTTTTTATTAAGTCTTTTGACTTTCAAAATTCTAGTGTGGGCGAATTTAGTTAGAAGATTTGGTTAAAACAACTTAGTTCTTTTTATTAAAAATTAAGGATGATAATATTTTATGCAATCTACCAACTTAACATGAACACGGTATAAAACTTATAAATTTGAATTAATATAAGACAACATAATTATTAACTAAATGACACCGCATGACACAATTAATAATAGTGTCGAGTTAGAATTTAGAGTTCTCAACGCGAATTTGTTTATAATACAATTAATTATTCTAGTAATAACAACGTGTTAACTTGTTTATAAATTTAAATAAATTTATTTTTATAGTTTTTTTTATTTTTAAAAAAATTGTAATTGTATTTATCTATTTTAAAAAAGTATTTAGTTATATTAAAAATAAAAATAATTAGTATTAAAAAAATATTATTATAAATATTAAATATATATATATTAAAATATAAATAATAAAAAATATTAAATAAGTGATATAATTATAATTTATTTAATTATATAATAATCATATTGGTTAGTCTTTTTTAATACGAATAGAACACGTATAGTTGCCCCTAATTAAAATAGCCTGTTAAATTTCATTTTATATAAGTATTGATTAATGGTAAAGGAGTTATTTGATACAAACAGATCAATTTATATTTATTGAAAGAAAATATAGAACTTAGGGAGTTGAAGGTTCTTATTCCAAAAAAAAAAAAAATGCATGGAAATCATTTCCGTTAAATTAACGAAAAAGAGTTGCTCTGTTTCAATTTGTACGTACTTATTTTCCTTTTGAATGTTTCACCCATAGAATCCAGCAGGCAAATCATCTGCTTTTCTTCCAAATCAACTGCCAACCAACCAACACTAGTCAGAACCAGACGAAGAAGAAAGAGAGAGACAAAATTATTTATTTTCTGTCGCAGAGAGAGAGAGAGAGGAAGGAAGAATGGGAGTCCTCTGTCTTTCTATCTCCCTTCCTCTCCTTTGCTTGTGCTTTTCGGTTCCAACAAAACCAAGGAAACTAAACAACCAAAAAAACCCTAAATTAAGCCATCATAATTACAATTCTCAACAGCAATTAAACAATCTCTAATGATTTAAGGCATTCAAAATTTTAATATACTCTTTATCTACTCCTCTTCTTTGCAAACCCTAACGAACAAACAAACAAACTCACTCGAAAATGGCTACCAGAGGGAGCAGATCAGAGAAGGTGAAGAGAATTTTTCAACAATTCGACGGAAACCACGACGGTGGCCTCAATAGAGAAGAAATGGCTGCTCTAGTGGTGGCCGTAAACCCAAGAGTCAAATTCAGCGACGAACAAATCAATACGATTCTCGACGAAGTGTTCCGTACTTACGGCGAGTTCATCGACGGTGAAAAGGGTTTAACTTATGACGGTCTGTTACGAACCTACGACGACGGTGCCGGTGACGTGGACCGAGATTTCGATGCGTTAAGCCTCGAGCTCAATTTAGACGAAAACAAAGGAGCTTCGATGATATCTGAAGCTTCTTCATCGTCAATTGTTGATGAGAGGGCAATGGAGTCACAGAAGAAACAAAGAACGGCGGCTTGGGCGGTTTCGCCCAATCACGGTATAGTGTTCGATGACACGTGGAAAATTGTGGATGATTTGGAGATTTTGGTGAAGAGATTGAAAGCGAAGCAAGCGAAAGATGGTAAATTCAAAGGTGAAAATTTTGATGCATATTCAGATGCTGGTTGGTCTACGGAATTGGGACCGTCAGCTGAAATATCGGACAAAAGGGTATTTTGGGAAGAGTTGGGACATGATCATGCGGTTTTTGTGAAGGAATTAGGGGTTCTGAGAAATAGAGCGGATGGAGCAAGGTCGAGAGAAGAAGCTTTTGATGGACACATGGCCATCGGTAGGGTTTTGTATGAGCACCAATTGTTTAAAGAGGCTTTGGTGAGTTTTAAAAGGGCTTGTGAGTTGCAACCAATGGATGTTAGGCCACATTTTAGAGCGGGGAATTGTTTGTATGTTCTTGGGAGATATAGAGAGGCTAAAGAGGAGTTTTTGTTGGCTTTGGAAACTGCCGAGACAGGTGGTAATCAATGGGCATACTTACTTCCTCAGATTTATGTCAATCTTGGGATTGCGCTTGAAGGTGAAGGTATGGTTTTAAGTGCTTGTGAGTATTATAGAGAAGCTGCGATTCTTTGTCCAGCACATTTTAGAGCTTTGAAGCTTTTGGGTAGTGCACTTTTTGGGATAGGAGAGTATAGGGCAGCTGTTAAGGCATTAGAAGAGGCTATTTTTATGAAACCAGACTATGCAGATGCACACTGTGATTTGGCATCAGCTTTGCATGCCATGGGTGAGGATGAGAGAGCAATTGAGGTGTTTCAAAAAGCTATTGATTTGAAACCTGGTCACGTAGATGCTTTGTACAACTTGGGCGGGCTTTACATGGACTTGGGTAGGTTTCAGAGAGCTTCTGAGATGTATACTAGGGTTCTAGCAGTGTGGCCAAACCATTGGCGGGCACAACTCAATAAGGCTGTTTCCTTGTTAGGGGCTGGAGAAACTGAAGAAGCAAAGAAAGCTTTGAAGGAAGCTTTGAAAATGACAAATAGGGTTGAATTGCATGATGCAATATCGCATCTGGAACAATTACAGAAAAAGAAAACGAAGGGTAATGGAGGTACCAATGGCGAAGGGGCTTTTGCACTTGTAGAACCCTCAAAATTCAAGACTGTTGGTGAGAGGACTACAGTGAGGCAGGACTTAGCTAATGCTCTTCAAATTAGGGCTTTTCAGAAAATTACTAGGTTGAGTCGCTGTGATGTGGAGCTTTTGAAGAAAGAAATGACTGAAAATGATATACCGCTGTCTTATTCTGGAGGTGGCAGTCCTCAGAAATCCATTCGTAAGCCTAATTTGGAGGAAATTCTCCGCAAGTTCCTTAATTTCCTAAAGCCTGAAACTTTCCAAGAAGCTGTCAAAGCTATGAACGAGAGGATACTCTCTGTCTTGGACGAAACAGGCTCAGGCAGGGTGGACTTGGGCATGTTTTATGCTGTTCTTGCACCCATTTGCAGCGGTTCTCCAGAAAAGCGGAAACGAGTTGCCTTTGATGCACTTCTGTGGCGTCCTGTGAACAAAGGGGGTTCTTTGATTAGGAAGGTTGATGCTGTTGGATACATCAAATTATTGAGGGCTGTTTATGTTCCTTCTCATGGGGTTAGTGAAATGTTGGAAGTCCATGGAGAAACAGATTCGTCGATGGTATCTTGTAGTGAGTTTCTTGTCATGTTTGATGATTCTGATTGGGGATTTGGCATTATGTCTACTTTAATGAAGCTTGAAACTGGGGATAGGAATCGCCATGGACATCATGTTTGCTCAGTTTGTCGCTACCCGATTATTGGCTCTTGCTTCAAGGAGATGAAATCTCATTTTAGTTTGTGTAATCAATGTTACAGTGAGGGAAAGGTGCCCCCTACCTTTAAGCAGGATGAATACAAATTTAAAGAATATGGAAGCAAGACTGAGGCAATGAAAGATAAGTGCATGTGCTTTACTTTGCAATCCCATAATGATCGATAGGTAGTTGGCTGCAACTTCTTTTCTTGGGTCAACCTTGTATTATTACTTTATGTTATTTTAGTTGTTCGGTGTGAAATATAGAGCTCATGAATGTCTTCAGTGGGTATGCATGCCCTTGTATAATAAATTGTTCCAACTGGTAGCTCTTATATTCTTGTTTCATGTCAGCTACATAGAAATTCTTCTCTTTGCAATTTTTTGTATATTTGAGATGGTGTATATTTCTTTAACATCTTGTGATCCCTCTGTTCATTTTCCTCATTTTGTTGTTTATATCTATCCAGTGTTAGCCGTGTGAACGTTTAAATTTTTTTGGAATCATTGAACGGAGAAATTGTGTAATTCTTTGAATCTTTTGTGTATGAGAGACGAGGAGGTTAATTTCACTGATGTTACAAAGTTTTCCATGTTTGCTTTTGGAAGACTTAATAATCGCAAAAGAAATTATTGCTCTTATGCTACTGCCCCCTTATATTATCTATTTTTCTCTCATCGTTTCTCAGTGGCAAGTTGATTGCCTGAAGTTAATTGTGATTATTTGTTGAGTTGAACATTTACTGCACTCTGTAATAACCATTCATAAGTCTGTCTTGCTCATTGATGCATTCATGCAACCCAATATATCACAACTGCTAGGTTGGTGAGTTTGGTTATTTGGGAAATTTTGGGTAGGGATTGATTGTTACTAAAGCACAATACCATCACGGTCTTGTATTCTTCTGGGTTATTTGACCCCGTAGCAGTTAAACTGGGTGATGTAACTACCTGAGAAACTAGAATCCTCAGCCCTCATTTTCATACCGTGTCTGAAGACATGTGAGCTCCTTTACTTTGCCTGAATATTTACTTGGACTGGCTTCCATGCATACTGGTGTTTGTATGATAGTTCTGAATGGCATTGCTTTATTTCATACTGGCTATAGTTTGAAGTTCTTAAAATAATTAGAGACAAGTCATCAACATTTGTAGCTTAGGAAAAAAGAGGATTATTGCTAGAGAGGAAAAGAAAAACTGAAGAGAGAGATTGATGCTTGCTTGGATTTTGAATCCTTTGTGGAGTGGGAAAGTAAGGGTAAGTAGTTTATGTTGCTATGCTCAAAACACTGTCATGTTGATCATCATTTGAAGTTTGGCATATAGGATTTGGAATTTGGGAGTCCAGCCAAATTTTTAAGACTGAAAAGTCTCTCTTTAATGTTTTGGCAATTCAATAATCTTCACAACCTCCTCATTCCAAATTTATTTTAGTAACTAATTTGTTTTAGTAACTATTCTGTCATGGTATTGTCAAGATACTAAATTATCATCTAACATTATTGATTTTTGACAATCTTGTAATCGAAGAGCATCTAGGTGGTTAGGATATTACCGGGTTCAAGTCCTGGCGACGGAATTTATTTTTTTAAAAATTAATTTTAATACTTTTGTAAATGATTAGGTGGTTAGGATATTTGGCACTCACCCGAAAGACCCGGGTTCAAGTCCCGCCAACGGAATTTATTTTTTTAAAGAATGATTTTAATATTTTTGTAAATGATTTTACTTTTTAAAAATGATTATCGATGTAGATGTTGTAGTGACTAGTGAGTTATTTTTAAATTGATTTTTGTTAATTGATTAGACATGGTGAGTCAAAGGTAGCCCAGCAACTAAAATTACGCTAAAAAATGAAACATTTTTACTGTTAATGACGGAATATGAGAAAGACAAATTATTAGAACTAAAGTGAGTTAGTTAGTTAATCATATGCATTGCATGATGGTGGAATAATAAATATTATGTTGCTCATCATCATCATCATCATCATTACTACCACTGCAACTGCAACTGCAACCATTCCATTAGTTTCACCAGCAGGCAGCATCTCTCCTTCTCTATCTATCGTCAGTAGATACAAAATAAGTAAAAATAGCCACGCTCACTTCTACATATAAATATTGCCATAGCCAATATCTAAGTAAGCTACCTCAGCTGTCTGTCATACCAACTCAGAGAAAATGACCCGACTTTGTTTAATGAGCCACAAAAGTATACGATGTGGTGTTTCAATCTTACTCATTTCCGTTTGTTATTTCATGGTCTGTGGCCGTCCTAAGAACCACCAGGTACATTTGGTGCATCGACCATCGATGTGCTTTCCTCTCAAGCAATAACCCCACAAAGCTACAAATACGTAGCTGGTTGGTAAGAAGCCAATTCAATTTTTCTTTGGATCTACCCAATGTACAATGTCTTTCATCATTATGGATTTGTGTAAAAGAAAGCTACGAATACGTAGCTGGTTGGTAAGAAGCCCAATTCAATTTTTCTTTGGATCTAACCAATGTAGGATGTCTTTCATCATTGTAAGTAAAAGAAATGAAATACAAAATAATGAGGATAAATAAGTTAATAATAAATCCGTTGTAGTCTAGTTGGTTAGGATATTCGGCTCTCACCCGAAAGACCCGGGTTCGATTCCCGGCAACGGAAATTTTTTGTTGGATTTTTGAGTCACGGGCTTCCTTTTGAAGGTCCATTAACAGAAAGACCTTATGAATAGGTCCAATTAGATCCAATTAATTAGATTTAATTAGTGTAAAAAGCCGAATGAGCTTCTGCATAGATTGAATTAGTTTTAAGTCGAAGGTAATAGGCCCAAACATTAGAAGTTTAAAACATTAGAAGTTTAAAGTTAAGCCTAACGGGCCATATTATGGCCTGAGGCACTGATGGAACTTTTTGCGTTCAGGAGGACAAAGAATTCTGTTTGCTCTACGTGAGCTACCTTACAGAATTGGCATTTTACAGATGAAATTCTGATGAGAAATACAATAAGCATGACACAATTAGTTTATATTTCATTCAGATTTTCCATCCAATTCAAATACGGAACTTCCAAGACAGGCCTATACTGACTGGTTATCTGATTGCTGCATGCAAGAATTGGATTCTGTGTATCCTCACAATCATTTATGTTTAACAATGTTGATTTTGTTACGAAACCGAAATCGAAGTTTGTTTGTGTTTAAAAAACGTGAAAAACTAATGATGCATCATCTATTTTGTGTGAAAAAGAAGGACCAGTTTAATTCAAACAGTGTTTCTATTCTAGCTAACACAACAACATGGTTATCTCCAAATTAACATAAATTAATTATAATTAAAATAAGTTGCGGGGTTTGTTGCTGATGAAACACAAGTCGTATAGTTTATAGGCTTTCAAGGACAAACAAAATGCGCATGTCAACTTCAACTGAGAGGTCAGTTGTGCACATTATATGCATGATACTGATAGTTATATTGATTCTGATGCCCATGACAGCAGCAGAATCGTCGTCATTGTCGTTATCGCCTACAGATTCAGCAGCGTCTGCTCCCAACCAACCATTGAAAGGAGAGAAGAAATACTATCAGGATGAGCCCAGTTTTGAGGGAGATTATGGCATCTGGAACCCCACACCAACATTTGGAGGAGGCAATTCTGCCTCTATTCCCCATGCAGTAAAATCAGGCTGCACTTCTCCTCCGAGATTACTTCATTCCGATTCCAATATCCCTCTCTCCGACACTGCTCCATCCCCTTAGACAAATTCCTATTTTCATCGGTCCTAATCCAAGTTCATAGGCGTTGTATTCAAAAGTAAAGTGAAGTTAAACTATATACAGCATTCAAAAGTGATGAATATTATATATTCAGTGCTGTAACGATTAGTTTTACCGTTTTACTTAGTTATATCGAATCCTCAGTAGAACTGATATTTGCTTGTGAATGATTTTCATTAGTACTTCTCTAATTCAGTGCATGAATCAGAATGTGGCTCCAAACTGAACAACGTACTGTACCAGCCAGACAATCAGCTCAAGCATTTCAAATTTCTGGGGTTAGAATCAGTTGTGGAGAAAATTTATAAACATGAACACAGAATAAGGTAAATGTTATTTCAACCTTCTGATTAATTGAAGAACATTTGATATGACCAAAATATGTGATGTATACGTACGCATACATTTCTATTTATCCATTTGCAGGTCCTGCAGAACCCTAAAGATATACTGAATGATAACATAAGAACCTATCATCCCAAAATCAAACAATAAATCTCAAACTCAACATGGAGATCAACTTCCGCCACCCATGCTGTATAATGATGGCGACAGATTACAGCTGTTACGACCTAATTGGCTTAGAATCAGCATCGAAAAGAACCCTCACAGATCTTACTGCCTTGCGCAATGATCTGTGTCAATTTTTACCTATTCCAAAAAGAAATCAGCATTCAATTTTCATTCAAACCGTTATCAGAATATAGTTATCAGAGTTATATTCAATCCAAGCTTCACAACACAATATTGTTTGAACTTAAAAATATTCAAAGAATCCAAAATAATATTCATCCAAGTTTCTTAAAAATGTAGATATTCCTATAAATTAAAGAAGAACATTTGATGAACAAAATACTTACATCAGATGAATGGAAGACGGGCCAGAAATAGCAGCAACCTTTTGAGCACGCTGAGCTTCACACTGATACAACCCCTTCATTTCTTTTTTTGCTCGCCTAGCTTCCCGTCTTTCCTCCTTCACAGCAGCCTGCACGGAACATGTCATTGTCAAATTACACACATCTATAGAGTACACAGATAAACAGCAGAAACCCAAAATAATGTTTTAAAGCATCTTGAAATAAGCAAGACTGTCCACATACAAAAGCATTGAACGGTCAACAACTTGCACACTAATGCATCCCACATGCACAGAGAAATCTGGAGTGAGTATCTAGCAAATACCTTCCGTTCTTTTTTCTCCTCCTTTGATTCCTGGCCATGCTGTTTCCTCTTCTGTTGTTCAGTTTTCAGGCCATCTGCAGACTTCATATTTTCTTCAGCAGCTCTGCGACTGCGAGGCAGAAAGTCCACAGGTAGCTTCTCTTTTCCTCGAAGGGATATGACATGATTGGTTGCACTCAAGGCTCCAGAGACGGTTTCAGCCAGCTTCTTCTTTCTTGCTAACTCTGGAGCTTGAATTTTCCCTGGGTGGTTATCAAGATTTGAATAAGTAGAAATGATTGTCTCACAATCCCACTCTTCTGACTCATCACTACTTTCCTGCACAACAACTACTTCTTCACGTTCATTTTCATTTTCATACTTTTCAGCATATTCCACACAGCGACGAATTACATCATCTGTTGGAACGGTATATTTGTCATCAATTTCCAAGTCGTCTGTTGCGTGGTCATTAAGGACATGTTTGAGCTTATCCGCAAGAGATTCTTCTTCTCTAGCAATGTCACCATCATAATCATCGTCACTGTCAGTGCCATATTCTTGACATTTAAGCTGTAACAAACAAAACAATGTTAGATAGGAAAGAGATTTAAAGTAAAACAGGCTACAAAAAATAAGGTATAATCCATAGAAGAATAGAGACTAAACACAATAAACTTTGGCGTACGATTAAGTGAAAGTGCACACATAAACCAAGAAATGACCTGAGTAATAATGCACCACAATGTGCTAAGAGATATTTAATAAACATTAGAATCAATAGGAACTAGTGAATATCCATACACAATGTACTATCATAAGG
>JAXCLQ010037818.1:0-11212 GCA_035584115.1 Cedrela odorata | reverse complement strand
TATCATAAGGCCTTGAGTACAATCTTATTAATCCAAATTTTGTCACTGAGCTGAGAGTGTTGGCATTGGGCAAACTTGTACTGGCACAATCTTTTGCTCTAGTGAGTGCGCTCAAACAGAACAAATCACTGAATCTTATTCATGAGCAGAGATATGGAGAATATAGAGAAAAATGCTACACTATAATAAATTCAAAGCAAGTAGTTTCCAATCAATTGTCTGTATAATTGAAAGTTTCACTTCCTAAGCTAATTTTCGTGCACTAATAGTTCTTAAAAACTAAAAATATCAGCAAAGAATGTTAATAAGTTTCATGCTATACAGAAAACATTAGTAAATGCAAGACTTAAGCAGTGAGCACTCGGTTGCCTCATCATGAAAACTTAACAATCAAATAAACATTCCACTGAGAGAAAACAAAAATTAAATTAAATTAAAGTAACTATAGCAAAAGAGTCCCACCAAATCAAATTGCTCATCCAAAAGACGACGAACTGGAGGCTTGTCTGCCATACCATCATTTCCTGCATCTTTAACCTCATTGTCTCTGTTGCCCACACTAAGATACTCATCATCATCAATCACATCATCGGTTGCTTTAGATTCCTCAACCAAATTCAACTTCTCATCAAAATCCAAATTTACCCCTTCTTCAGGACGATTAGCTTGAATAATAAAATCCTCTTCCAAATCCTCAACATCAGAACCAAACCGTGACAAATCACTGTCATCAAGCAACGCTGCCACTTCAGGATCAACAGCTCTCTGAACCTTAACATTAACTGTCTTCGAATACACACTATAAATCGACTTCTCAAGAGCCTCATTTTTCACTTCAGAAACATGTACTCTTGAAGCATCATAAGCCTACAAATAATTTAAAACAAACAAAGTTTTCCTTATTACTAATAAACAACAACTGTAAAAAAGGATTTTAAAAAAAGCTTGAAAAATAAGCATAACAAACTTTAACGTCGCGCGGGAGCTGATCGAGCCTGAACTTAGGGTTCTGATAAAAAGCGGACCCACCACCAGTATTTTTAATCTCTCTCAAATGAGTTAAGTAATTATATCCATCATCGGGAAACCCTAGCTCCAAAATTTCTCTCCTTACACGCTCCGGCAACCCCACCGTTCCAGCGGGTACATTCGATTCCCTTGCCAATGAAGGTCCAGCGGGTACCTTAACTTCCCCTTCATCATCATCGTCGTCAGGCGCGTCGGCGAATATCGAATTGGAATCGTCGTAATTGTCGTCCAAGGTATCAAACGAATAGGAACTGTTGTCGATTCGGACAAAGACTCGATCATTGCCGGGTGTTGTTCCATCGAAGTTGGGATCAGAGGAATCGCGGGCGAGCAATTGAAATGTCGCGGCTTTTTTCTTGTCGATAAATTTCTTTTTCCTGCCCATTTTTCCGATTGATGCAAAAAATTAATGGAGATTCTGAGCAACTGAGAGTGACTAGAATTTTGCGATGGAGTCTTAGCTTTCAAGTTGGGAGCTGTTTATTATCAGTCCGTAAACCCTCAAACATTAAAGGTTCTAGTTTCTACAAAACCCTAATGCTGCCGCTCGTAAGAATAATTCATTCCTGAAAACAAAACAACACAAACAGCCGCTGGATTCGAACACGCGCTATGATTTATTAATAGTAATATAAAACTGCCTACTTATTATTGGTCTAAATCGACGCAAAGCCCGTGCTAGCCTAAAAAATATGGGCCCAGACTTCTAAGTACACCTTGTTATTTTCTAAACTACCTGTGCTTCCAAAAACAAATATACAATCATGGAAATTTTACCAATTGGTTTGAAATTGTGAGATTAATGATGATGCGGCTTAGCGTGGTATTCTAGCTCAGGATTTATTGCTCGCATGAGCGGAAGCTCCTCTTCAGCACGAAGGTCTGTAAATCTATGTCTTTTAATACGGTTTAGGGTTTACAATCGTAGTAATTGCTCTACTGTTTTTTTTTTTTTTTAAATTTATCTTTTTGGGTACTTCGCGATCCATTTTTACTCTCGTATTTTACACGATCTATAATCATTAAACGTTTTGTTGAAGATGGGGTTTTTATTATTGATGTGTTGTTATGGTTACGCGTTTTATTTTTGTAGAATATTCCAAAAATTAGATATTTGTTTGAGAACAGCAGTGATGCAGATCTGCACAAAGAGTTTTATTAGAATTTGAGCTTGATTTATTAAAAACAAATTAAGTGAGTGATAGGGTCAGTGTTTAGTTTTCGAATTTCACCATAAAACTTACTGCAAACACTCCCTGATTCATAAATCTCGAGGGTGTTTATATTATCGGATTTTTTCTCCAACCCCTTCTGCATATCCTGTATCACAACTCCTCCAACTATGGAAGCTATCTTTGGAATGCGTTATCTTCATCGTTGTGGGGGTTTGTTCATACATGGATCGATCATCAATTTTACATTGTATGCTTTACTGCAATTGTTTAACGGCAAGCTGTTAGATAATGGGTAAAGGCTAGGTGTTTTCAGATGGAGGTGACTGTTATATGGCAAGTTGTTAGTAGCTTAGAGATGGCTATATGTTAGAAAATATTTGCTGAAGCGTGGAGGTATATCTTAATTGATCAAGGAGTGCCTGGCGTCTGTCCACATAAATATTAATTGTTTATCATTTTTCCTCAAGACGAGTCTTGCACGTGTTCAACAGTTTTTATTCATCTTGAAGGAATATTTCTTTGGAAAAACTTAGAACCCTATGAAATTTTATTGAAAGCTTACTACGTGAATTAGGTCTATTGTGCTTTAGACACAACACTTTCTGTCATAGGCAATGATTAAATCCTTAAATAAACTTTTTCTTTATACATTGCTTTTCATATTTGTTGCTTCTTGAGTAGTTATTGCCCTTTGTTTTCTTCACGCTTCTTTCCATATTAGTTTTATTTCAGCTACCAAACAAAATTGGTGTTTCCTCCTTTCAACCAATTAGCCACACTTTTTCTATTAAAACCATGCACGTGCTCACATGATGTGAGGATATAGATTTTATATTTCTCTCTTCTTATTCATTTTCATTGTATGCATCATTAGGAATAATGCTTTGACTGTTGCTAATTGCTAGTGGTGTAATTCAACAACAAATGCATTTATTAGATCTATACCTTGTAAATTTAAAATACTATATGAGGGTATTAAATCGTCATCCACAAGTTATTTTGTTATAGTAAAATTTATCGAATGATTATTGACATAATGATTTCTCTTGCAATACATAATAATACAATGTTTTGATTTGATGCATAACAATTCTCATGTTAATATGAATGCATTATAGGAATATATTATAATGTTAACTATCTAGTTGATGGTGGAATTTGATCTACTTAATTTAGCTGAACAGTTCAATGCGGCTGCTTTTTGCTATTAGAATCTCTCCATTCCTTCTCCTACGTGTGTGTTCGGAGAAAAGGGGAGGGTCAACATTTACTATCCTTAAAGTCTTTCGCTCTCTATATAAAGATGTGTGTGTGTTTGTGGCCAGGTGGCAGGCCTTTAGTGTCGTCATTGTAATTTCCTACAAGGGTACCATCATTTCTGCCCTCTCCGAGGAAGTTTTGCTTTGTGGCCTTGAAGGAAGCATTCTCAACGATTTGATTAAATAAAAAGCCGTTTAGAAAAAATCGATTGATGTGAAGCACAACACTTTCTATGAAGTAATGTTATATAATCACAAACTATTTTCAGCTCAACACAATTGCAAGGTTATGCATTTGTATATTCACTAATCAGTTTTGGAGATGTATTATATTTCAAGTTGTCTAGTCAAATTGTTCTTGGTATGAAACCAAGGAAATGCTTTTGACAAGTGAGGAGGTCTGTCTCTCATTTGTAGATGAACCTTAAGTATTAATTTTGCCTAAATTTGAACACATAATACTAGCTGAGAATTTGTTTGCTTGCAAGTGGTATATGATTCTCCATCACGGATATGTTTGAATTGAAGAAATGTGTTCTTTGTAAATTCACATGGTATGTTTGGGGACTTGGCGATTGTAATTTGAAAGTTGGTGTTGGAAAAGGGTTTTATTTTACTGTTGAAATTGGTGCATATATTTGAAGGTAAGAGTAAGAAGTGGTCCAATGGAGATAATCTTTGGGTGTGTGATTAATGTTGACAGGGAAGCTGTGTTTTGGAGGTGGTATATTTGTGATCGGTGGTGGTTGACGTGATTAGTAGGAGATTTAAACATGAGTTCTCACAGCAGGAGCATTAGCAGGAGCCGGAGTCGTAGTGGGAGTCGAAGCAGGAGTCCACGAGATCGCAGGATCCGATCTCGACACTCTTCCTATCGTGATACTCCTTTAAGAAGAGAGACGCGTCGTGGTTTCAGGTTCTTGGTTTTCTAATGGCTTTTTCCTTTTTTCTTTTGTTCAGAATATTGGTGCATAAAGAGGGAAGGAATAGAATTTTTTTTTTAAAAAAAAAAAATTAAGAGAAACAATCAATGAGCATCTCTGTAGAATGTGTCCTTTGGGATGTTCTATTTGTAGTTCATGTCGATCCTTCCAATGCAATTTTTTGCATTTGTGTGTCTTCCCGGAGGTTACCCTTTTTTTTCCTCTCTCTCTTCATACTGTAAAATTCCAGAACTGTCCTCAAATTGTGCTGTGCATACCTATGGTTTAAATGTCATGCAGTTTTGTTTTCCTGCCTGTGGGTATGCAATTGGGTTGAGGCATATAAAAACCTGTTGTGGTGGTGGTCTGAGATACACACTGAGAGATCTTACTTTGGAGAGGATGAACTCAGTCACCCAGGAGGCATTATTTATATGGGGCATTAATGATGTTGATTGTGGTGGCACACTCCCTTTGCACTGGTAGTTGTGGCAGATGGCCAAGGTTTTTTTTATAGCTTGTATGAAGATTTACCAAGTGAAGAAGAGAAGCTGATTGGGAACAAGACTGGGTTTTCTCTTTTAAACAGCTTTGGGAAAAAGATTGAGACTCGGAATCCATGATAATAGTGAAGTTTTTTAGGTTGAGCTGCCTTGTGGGACAGCAACCTTTGCTAGTTAACCAACTAACTCAGTCACACAGTAGGCATTATTTATTTGGGGCATTAATGATGTTGATTGTGGTGGCACACTCCCTTTGCACTGGTAGTTGTGGCAGATGGCCAAGGTTTTTTTTATAGCTTGTATGAAGATTTACCAAGTGAAGAAAAGAAACTGATTGGGAACAAGACTGGGTTTTCTCTTTTAAACAGCTTTGGGAAAAAGATTGAGACTCGGAATCCATGATAGTAGTGAAGTTTTTTAGGTTGAGCTGCCTTGTGGGACAGCAACCTTTGTTAGTTATACCTTTGAGCGTCAGCATACTTTCTTCTTTAGTCTGACCGGATGCCAAATTCTTGCTATTACTAGGATATTAAGAAATGGTTTAGTTGGTTATTCTGGGAAGATATATCTGTTAAAATTCTGTGAGACTCATTTTTGTGCTTTAGTAAATATTGTGCCTCCAGATAATTAACAATTAGTCAATTGGAATTGTGATTCTTATGGATTTTTCTTAATTGCTGCTTATTTATTGTTGAATATGTCCTCTAGCCAAGGCAATTTGTGCAACAACTGCAAGCGGCCTGGTCATTTTGCGAGAGAGTGCCCTAACGTTGCTGTTTGTAACAACTGTGGTCTTCCTGGGTAATGAAACATTCTCTTGCATTACCGTAATATAATCACTGCATTTGCTAATATTTGAACTACACGTCTAAAATTTTCTTTGCAGGCACATTGCATCAGAATGCACTATGCAGGCACGATGTTGGCATTGTCGAGAAACTGGGCATGTGGCAAGTAACTGTCACAACGAGGGCATCTGCCATTCATGTGGCAAAACTGGACATCGTGCTAGAGACTGTTCAAATTATGTGCAGCTGGGTGGGGACTTGAGACTCTGCAACAACTGCTACAAGCCAGGGCATATTGCTGCTGACTGCACAAATGACAAAGTATGCAAGAATTGCCGGAAAACAGGCCACATAGCTCGGGATTGTCAGAATGAGCCTGTCTGCAATTTTTGCAATATATCTGGGCATGGGGCTCGGCAGTGCCCAAAGGGTGACTCACTTGGTGAGAGAGGTGGTGGCGGTGGTGGTAGATATGGCAGTTATCGTGACGTGATCTGTAGGAACTGCAATCAGGCGGGCCACATGAGCAGGGATTGCATGGGACCCTCGATCATTTGTCACAATTGTGGAGGCAGGGGTCACATGGCATATGAGTGCCCTTCGGGGAGAATAGCCGACCGTGGATACCGCCGGTACTGAGTTGGCATGCTTAGGTCTGTTGAGAAATCTGATTGCGTTGTATTTGGTTTGTCGGTTATAGACTTACAATTGAGCTTTTCAGCAATTGTAATAGAGCCCAGACCATTTCAATTGCCTCAAAAGGATTGTTTTGTTGGTTTTCAATGTTATTCCTTCAGACGGTATGCTGTGTGTAATTGAATTTGTTATGCCGCTATGCTCTATTTTGCTATTGATGTGGTTTTATGGTGTCTACGAACACTTCTTTCTCCTAAAAAATGAAGTAAAACATCCCACTGATATCAAGCAGCATAATTTGTTTTTTTAAAACATTGCAATCTTCAAAATAGATCGGTCATGCCGTATGTGGAAAATCGTATCACCTGTGCCACGGGTTGAGCTACTTCTTATCGGTCAAATGTATCTACACGCCTAGTTTCCCGCGTGTGTACGGATAAAGCGGCCGTTTTATTCGACCCGCCAACGGCCGTTATGATTTTGAAAAAGTAAAGGCCGTGGGTTGGTTTTGTCGTTTTGAAGCAGTCTAATCAGCTGATTATTGCTAATCAAACGACACCTTGGCATCAATTTCAAGCTGAAGAGTCTCATCTCCAAAGATCATCTAATTCTAATATTAGTTCGTTAAAACCAAACCCTAATATTTATTCATTTATAATTCATTGCAAAAATTAAATGTGGTAAGTGGTCGATTTTCGGAATTATGGAGACATCGATATTGACACCTACACAGAGATACGCAGCTGCTGCTCTGTTTACTCTGGCGCTTCACCTGTCACAAATTTATCAAAAACGGCATTCAAATCCTCCCGTACCACTCGAAGATGAGCCAATGGGTGAAGGCGTTCCGGTTTCAGATCCTCGTCAGCTTTGGATTGATGAAAAATCTGGCTTACTTTTGCCAATTTTTAAGTATTATTTCTAATAGTAATCTTCTTTTCATATTTTGAATTGCGTAGAGATGAAAATATTAAGTTAATTTGATGGAATAGGATTGGATTGAGGAAATGCATGGTGATTTATCGAATCAGGATTTCTTTGTGATAACTAGAAATTTGGGCATAGCGTACAAATTAGAAATAATGGAGGGCTTTAGCAAATTATGGTTTCTTTTTGGCGGGGGTTTGATCTAAAATCAATGGAGCTGGAATTTATAACTGCATTATTTTCTTACATCAGCCGAACTTTTTATATATTCGTTATCACAGTCCAATTACAATGTCTTAAAATTTAAGAATTGCTAGTATTAAATGAGTTAATTTTTTTTAAGGATTTTGTTTTGAGCAGTTTTTTAGAAGTAGATGACCAAGCACAACATGGGCTTAAGGAAACTGCAGGAGTGTCTTCACAAGTGAGGCACCATATTGGGGCGGTATTCATTCTGGGATTGCCTAAATGATTTATTTATTTTATTCATTTTTTATTTTATACTGAGGACTGTTCTAATATAACATGATTGGAATTTTGAATATTTTCAAATCAAAATCTGTCTTTGGGTGTATCTTGTCAAAGAGAGATACTTTATCCTTAAAAATCTGTTTAGTTTTCCTGGAATCTTCATATTAAGATTAGAGGAGGATTTCCTAATAGATCAGGATAGTGGTTTATGTACTTATTGATCTCTTTAAGATTATAATTAAAAAAGATCTTTGCCTTGTGGTTGATCATATTATGCGTGGTTCTGAATTTTTTGCCTGCACCATTCTGCATTGTGTTTATTTTCATTTTGTTTTGTTGAATATGATATTCATTTTGTCACAGTTCTTGACACTACTCTCTGAGGAAAGTGATGAAACTTCTTCAGAAAGACTGAGCAAGGAACGTGTTTTGACAGAAGCAGTTGATTCTATGGTGCGTACCATGGAAAGCTCTGCTGCCTCTTTTGAGGATAATTGTGGAAACAATGAGTATGAAATCAAATGCCATGAGGCAGATTCTAATGTTAAGACAGAATCAGTCTGTAATGGGGCTGCAGAGCCCCATGAAGTCAAACAGGGGACAAGTCCCAAGATGTCCACTGAAGAGAAAGCCCCAAGTGTATCTGGGAGTGGTATTTCCAAGCAACTAATGCAAGAGGAAACACTAATCACGTACCAGAGGAAAGTAACAGTTCTTTACAAGCTTCTTTCTGCTTGTGTAGCTGAGAATACTGATGTTGACAAGAATTGTTCTAAAAAAAAGGGATATGATGCTAGACATCGCGTGGCTTTACGATTACTGTCAACATGGCTTAATGTCAAATGGATAAAAATGGTTTGTCTGCTGAAGCTATTCATTGTGTGCAATTAATTTGTATATCAGCTGTGATTGGTATTTTCTTCATCATATAGGAGTTATTATACACACAGAAATGCATGCAACATTAGTACATTCCAATAATTAAGTTTACTGCACTTGTTTGAGGACTTCAAGCAGTTTCCATTTGTTTTCTAAAATTGAACCTTGCATCCCTCTATAGGAATCTTTTGTTTTGTAGGAAGCTACGGAGACACTGGTTGCTTGCTCCCTAGTGGCTTCAGAGCAAGAACAAGGTGAAAAGAAAGATGAAAATAGAAAGTCAGAAAGCCCCAAGACTACCTGGACTCATGGAGGTGTCATTGGTGCAGCTGCTGTAACAGGAGGAACCTTGATGGCAGTTACTGGTGGTAATAGAGTTCTGTTCGGCATACCAGATTTTTCTTCAATAGAAATTTGTTAGAACACCGGTTTTGTTGAAGTTATTTATGATTCTTTTCAGGCTTAGCTGCCCCAGCAATTGCACATGGTTTGGGTGCTCTAGCTCCTAGTTTGGGGACTCTTGTCCCTGCAGCTGGAGCAAGTGGATTTGCTGCAGCGGCTAGTGCTACGGGATCAGCTGCTGGTTCAGTTGCTGTTGCTGCTTCGTTTGGAGGTATCGTGTTATAGATTTGAAGATGCTTGCTTCATCTTTATTGTTGTTGGAATTTCTGAAGACTTTGCCGAACAGCCTAAGTGCTGCCTGCCACTTGCAATAGACAATGTGAAATTCATTTCTAGCGCCATAATCTACTGAGACTATGTGAGGAGCTTCTTCCTGTATGTTTGTATATGCAGTGGACTGTGAATAGCACCTTGATGCTAGTATCCTAAGGACTCTCAGACTAAATAAAGCAAGAAGTGTATGTTAGGATGCTGCTGTCCAAATTGGGGCAGATGAAGTAGCCTAAAAATGGACACTTGCATTAGATTTTGGTTATATGGATATCCTGTACACCAGAGATATGCTGTGATTTGTTGATATTGATTCTTGTGCAATTACCATATATTCGTGTTTGGGCCACATTCCTTAAAAGGAATCAATCTTTGAATAGAGGATGTTAGGTCAGGACTAACTGTTGAGGATATGGTGATTTATGGTGACAAAAGGTCAGATGATATACTTTGTGGAGAGAATATTAAGTTCGCACACCATACATGGTAGTATTTTTGAATTTAATATTTTAAGAGAGGAGTGAACAAGGTGGATAGTCATTTACTTATTCTGTGTATCTCAGCTGCTGGAGCTGGACTTACAGGGAGTAAAATGGCAAGAAGAATTGGGGGCATTGATGAATTCGAGTTCAAAGTTATTGGAGAGAGCCACAGACAAGGCGTGAGTTTTATTATTCATAGATTTATTTATGACTGTTTCTTTGGATAGAAGTGTGGGTGTCAAAACTTACCATTGGCTTTGCAAATATTATTTTAGACTTATACCGCCAGGATCTCTATTGATTGTGGCCTCACCTTGTAACATTTCTTAATTGCTCACTGGTCATATTTTATCTTCTTCCAGCGCCTAGCGGTCGGAATCATGATCTCTGGACTTGTCTTCCAGCAAGAAGATTTTGTCAAGCCTTGGGAGCGTCACAAAGATAACTTGGAGAGGTTAGAAATATAAATATACCACCTTTCCTTGTATTTTTATTTTCTGTCTGTGCCCATCAAGAGGTCAAATGCTATGTTTTCATTAATGGATCTTCATGTTTGCAAGTTTATTTCTATCTTTTGAAGCCCTTAAAAGTTGAGTGACTTGATATATCATTAGTAATTGATTGACATTACATTGTGGTGCCTTACTCATTTTAATCTATCTTTGATCTGGTTTCGGTAAAGCTTTCTAGTAGAAGGCTGTTCTCTGGAGTTCTTTGATTTCCTAGAAGCTGCATCCTCATGTATCTATATTAAGTTTCTGATATAAATTTGATGAATATATAGGTATTCCCTACAGTGGGAGTCCAACAATTTGATTGCAGTGAGCACAGCAATACAGGACTGGCTAACTTCGAGTACTTTTGTGAACCTTGTAGTTGGATTCAAAATTACTATAGTTGGGCATTTTTGACAATCTTGCTGCTTGCTGCAGAAATTGCGATTAAGTTGATGAAAGAAGGTGCCATGCAGACTGTATTAAGCACAATTTTAGGTGCATTATCTCTGCCGGTAACATTGGTTACAGCATCAGATCTTATAGACAGCAAATGGGCAGTTGCAGTGGACCGGTTCGTTTTCATTGGCATAGAAAATCTTCTAAATTAAATGAAAGATACTATAGATTGTATTTCCAACTACTTCTTTATACTTTACTAGATACGCTCAATAGAGTGATGAAAGTTATTTGAAGCATCAAACAAATGAATTTGGATTTTCGTTTTGATACTTAGGTTTCGTTTGGTATTGAGGTGGTGTGGCCTAAAAGTCACCACACTTCAATACCAAACGAAGCCTTAATAGCCTCAATGCCAAAGTAGTTGAAATTTTCATTATAATCACACAAAAATCATCTTGTTAGATTACTAAACTTGGTATCGCAAGTAAATTTTACGTTGAGCATGCCTAAACACAAATATGCTTTGTGCTGTTAATTAATACTCAGATTTTTCAGGTGGTGACCATTTCCAA
>JAXCLQ010037808.1:0-23186 GCA_035584115.1 Cedrela odorata | reverse complement strand
TTGTCCAATTCCTAACAACAGAATCCCATGGCTATAATTAGTTCAAATTCTTACTTTTACGTCTAAGGCAACCATGCCTATTCTCGATAACATTCAACACGTGTATATATATACATATATCATGGTAAATCACCCTTTATCACAATTCAACAAAAATTCGTATTTTCAACAGTTACCAATATAACTATTCCACTGACAATTTAACGCATATTCTATATTCTGTACTTCTAATTATTGATATATATCAACATTCTACGTTTCTTATACAAAATCAAACTTAAATTTTAAATAAACAGTAAACCATAAGCTACAATTTGTTCCAAATCTCAAAATCATGCTTGTAATGAGTTATTTGACTTACCGATAACTTACTCAAGTCCGTAAAAATTTTAATTTGTCGCTTACACGCAAAAGCCCTAATTTTTCCCCGAAACCCATTTTTTTTCTTCGCTATTTCTTGCGTTTTCTAGCCCAATATCGGTATCAAATTGAATAGGAGATGATGGGGAGTATTTGGTGACAAAATCTTCAAATTTAATTGGAAGAAATTGGAGAAATTGTACAGAGAAGTGAGAGAAACGTTTTTGTGAGAGAAAGAAATAATTTGGCCTTGTTTTAGAGTGAGAGAAGGCTTCAAAATACTATTTGCTCTTGGGTATGTATAGATAAAGTGTGAAAAGTCCAAAATACTCTTAAAAATCTTGAAAAATCTAAAAAAAAACTGAATTTTTACGATAAACAGTGTTGTAAACAGTGCCATAATAGTGCGCTACAGTGCTGTGAACAGTATCATCGAACAACCTTACTGTCGATTGACCGTTTTCTAATTCGTCAACCAGATTGGTACTGTTCATCGACAACGATACTGCTGGTCAACCATTTTCTAAATTCAGTCGACCGTTTTCGATTTACTACAGTAATTAGTTATTATTTTCACTGTTTAAAAATCTTGCAATTTGGTTCCAAAAATCTTTCAATTTAGTCCCTTTTTAGATTTTAAAAAATATTTATAAATCTATATTAATCATTCGTTAAGTCAACTTAAATTCTTCTAAGCCTTGTTAATGTGTTAAATAAATCTTGAATCATGCATGTGTATTACTAAATATCTTTAAATGACCATTTTACCCCTCTATTCGAAGAACAGGGTTTACATTTCTACCCTTCTTAGAAAAATTTTGTCCATAAAATTCTTCTCTTCTTGTTAGAAATGACGATACTAATGAAATTGTTACTACAAAATTAAAATTGAATGTACCTGTTCACTAAAATAAGTAGGGATATTGCTGTTGCATTTGATGCTCGGGTTCCCATGTCATTTATTTAACTGTAGCACTCCGCCATAAAACTTTAACCATGAGATTAACTTAGTCCTTAGCACTCTTTCTTATTGATCCAAGATTGCTATCGGTTGAAATTTATTGTTTTAATATTTTCGTATTTCAACAAGTAGAGGTCTAATATATAGAGGATGGAACTTCCTTTGATTTCTAAATAGAATCACACTTTTTCTTTCAAAGTGATACCTTCGAAATACCATATCACCTACATCAAATTTAAGAAATCTTCTTCGGTGGTCTATATATGACTTTTACTTGTTTTGTGCCATTTCCAATTTTTCACGAAATATTTTCACCTCCTCTGATGTCATTTCGATTAACTCAACATTTTCAAGTTTCCTTTCGCCTACTTCATCCCAACATAATAGTGTTTTGTACTTCCTTTTCCAAATGCAGCATCTTAAACAGTTTAAAAAGTGCTAAATTTTTCAAATTTGAGAATGTAACATTTTCATCAAGTATCGATTGTATTGAATTATTAGCCAGGAAGTTCTATTCTGAGGTAATTTCTTTAAGTTCATTGTTTGCTTTCATGCGTACAAGTGTAGAATTGGAGATAAATATTTCCATATTTGAACAATTCTCAATTCACAAATGGGATAATTAGACCAGTTCAATTTCATTCCTTATGAAGTTGCAGATTCTTTTGAGTTATGAAAAATTTACGAGCTTCAGCTCTCGAAGTTGAGGAAACAACGTCCCAAATATTTGGATCAGCATTTAACCCTTCTAAATAAAACACCTTTCCATACTTTCAAAATTTCTAAATTGTTCAAGAATAGTAAGAAATTGGCTAAAATAGTGCTGATCATAAATGTTTTGTTATGCACCACCAGAGAACGTAAATTGCTAAAGAAGTTGACCGGAACTGCTCTATCGCACGATATGTTTTCAAATGTTGAAACTTAGAGAGTTTCAACTACTTTAAACCCGTAGGTCTAACCATTTTCTCAAACAACTTTTGTATGGTGGAATTAAGGTTACCTTTCCAATATTTTTCTTCTTTTATCAGTTGAACTCTGTCTAGTTTAAACGTGCGTAAGACTATTAAAGAATAAATAACTCATGCTTGAGCATTCGTGCACAACTACTTGTTCCAAAGATGAAAATTCAAGAATGTTATTACACAAATAAAAACTTGTAAATCTTGATAAACTATCAAGTTTCAAATGTTCCAATTGGCTGAAAACAATAAGATCCTTCTTCATTTGATCTTTTCTAACATCTAGCTCTTTGATGATTTATTTATTTATTTATTATTCTTTTATTTTTATTTTTCAATCAAATATCTTCATTCTTTCAAGTCATGTAAGACTTTCAGTTGTTGAGAGTGTCGTTAAGTTTCTCAAACTGGGGAATGCAACCTTATAATAATCAGCCACACATACGGATGGTTGGCTCTCTATTTCCCAATTCAAATAATCCTGAAGAAGCAAATAATATTTATACTTGCTATATTCATGCACCCGCAATTCTTTTAATGCATTTTTAATTATCTTTTCTATTTAATCACATTTTGTATCATAATTTCTTCATACTAGCCATATTATCAAATAAGAGAATAATCATAATTCATCGTATCATTATTCATCAATCGTTGGTATCATTTCTATATTAGAATCAAATGATATATTAAGTTTCAACTATTTATACTGTGTCATACACTACACCTGACTCTTAGGTGCAAATTTCAAATCTATTCCAAAATAATTAGATATACAGGAAGATACTCTTTAATATACTGCATTGTTTTTATCATTTTTAAGTATTTATCTCAAAGGCAGTAAATTGGTCAATATAAACTATTCATCATGACTAACTCTGAAATTTATTATACCAAATAATTCTTCAACTTGTCTTTAGCACTGATTAAATATTTAAAGTACTAATTAAGCTTTAAGAAGCTTCTCAAGCAAAACCAAATTTGTTTTCAACTTTTTCTTTTTGATCAATTATATAATTCCATCGATTGTGCTTATAAACATATTAATACAATTACTCAAATCCAAACTTTTCCATGTATTCAAAACTAAATGAACACTGGATTTCCTATTCTATTATCCCTATATAATAGAGAAATTGCATTTGAATCTTTTTATATAACATTTTCGAGCGCTTCCTTCAAGCCATCATCATTGTGATTATTAAACATAAGCTCGTCCACAACAATCGATATAACAACAACATGAATAATGTCATACATTTTAACATCATCTTCAGTGTCACCATCTCATTTTTCCAACCTGTATGTGAAGGCACACATGTAGGTAAATTGATGAATGGTTTTCTGCATTAAATTATACTAAGATAGTCATATCACTATCCTTTATAGAATTCAGCAATAATGTTCAAAATGGCCAAAGCACATCCCAACCAATGATTTTATTATATTACAATTAAAGTGTTTAGCTTCTTATATCTTATTGATAACCTCATAAGATTCATATTTGTTGTAATTATAAATTGACAACAAATGAATTATGCAGATGAATTTCTCCATCATCATTCTTTAATTCTCATACTTCATCAAGTTTTCAATCATTTATTTAACTACCATGATTTAGTAGACCACAGAGTCGATACAGTGACTTTTCTTCCCCACTTTCTAAAAAGATGTAACTCAATTTTTTTTTATAGGAATACACATTTGTACCCATTCCTCTAATCTGTCTAGAATTGGAATTGCTTAGTTGTTTCAAGGCATCCTTCTAAATGTAGGGACCCTTATTCTTATTATTATTATTTTGCATTTGCAATTATTTTAATTGTAATTGGCAAAACTCCATATTTTCTTACAATCTTAACTGTTAAAGGTTGAAAAACAGATGATTCAGTGGAATGATCACCCTCAGTATTCCAAAACAAACTCATTGCTTTTGCGTTCGATGAAACATTAACAGAGAAATACTTCTCAAAATTTATATCATTTTATAATACTTGTTAGCTGTTTGCCTTAATAATTTCTGCCTCAAAGGGGTGTAGAATATTAGTTCTTGATTTAAGAAAAACAACTCCCTATCAGCATGAAATGAGCATGAAATTAAATGTAAATATTAATACCTCATAAATGGATTTAATACCTCTACTTCTATTTCGTCCACCTTTGAATGATTAATTTCTTCCATTACTCTTTATGAAGTATAACATTCATGCTTATTATTCATCTGTTGTTTCTGCCATCATTTTGCCATAACTTATATTCTTTAACTTCATCAGGATATTCTACAAAGACTCCTTCAATTGATTTAATGTTCAGCTTTAGTTAACTTGTATGTCCATAGACTATGAGTACAATTACTTTAAAATAATTTGAGTTAGGTGGACGACCAGTCTATACTTCTTTTCGTGTTTTAAAATTCACAGTAGATGTAAAACTCTTATTAAACAAGTACACAATTGTAGTTACTACCTTTGCCCAAAATAATTTGGACAACTAGTAATGATCAACATACATATAACCTTCTCCATAATGGTTATTGTAACACCTACATATAACATATTAATAGTAAATTTATTTTATAATAATTTTATGGATTAAGACTTTTGTGGGTTATTATTATGAGTCAGACTTATTTAATAATAAAGGCCTATAATAAGATTTTATTGTTTTATTTTGTATTGGACTTTCTCAAACCAAAAGAAAAACCCTAAAATATAAATGGAATATTTTTTTTAATGAAAAGAGTTCTTTTAATAAAATATACGTTTATTTCAATGGAGGCTAGAATTTCATATAAGAAGATTTAGAGATTAAAGGTAAGTTTTAAATATTTCCTTACTTTTATAATAATGATGATTACTAAGAATTTAGCATACAATTGTTGTTATGTATGTTTCATAAAAGATGATAATTATAAGGATTTATAACATGTTTTGAGATGTTTAGGGATGAATTTCTTATAATAATGGATTAATGATTATTATTTGGGAAGAATGAATTGAAGAAAAAGATGTTTTGCAGAGTTGATGTATGACAATAGATCGGTCCACAAATTTTGTAAAACTATGAATTATGAATTTGAAAAAAATTGATTTATGTGATAAAATTAGACATTTGTAGATTTTTGATGAATTTTTATTTATTAAAAAATATTAAGTTTTCAATTTTTAATGAATTTCTGAATCTGAACCCAGAATGCTGAAAACTGCTTATTTTTGAAAAATGTCTGAATGACGAAATTATTTTGGTTAACAAAATCATCTTTAAAAATTATGAAAATTTATATACTGATTTATAATTGTATTTCTTATATTATATTAAAATTTTATGGTCAAAATCAATGTATTCGAATTGTTATGAATTTTCGAATGAACATGACTCATTGTAGAAATTTGTTTGGCAGAATATGAAAATTCAAAAGCAGAATTTATTTAAAATAGTTATATTGAGAATTTAGCCTCAAATATTTTATTACTTTACTATCTATATATCTATATCATCTCTGCAAAAGTATATAATATTTGAATAAGTATTGTATTTTATAAAAATCAAATATTGGAGATTACTCAGTATATTTCCTAACACTGTTAGGATAAATGATCAAATTTAGGATATGAAAAGAAATAGTTTTAAGAGGATTTAGAGGTTAATATTTTAGTTTGACTGTATATTATGTTTTTTAAATATTAAGTTATGATTTCATAAGGAAATAATGTTGTTTAAGGTAGAAGAAAAATCCTTAAACAACATAAGGTCATATTTTGACAAGTTTAAGAATATTAAGTAGTCAAATGAAATAGATGATGTAAATGATACAATTGAGATCTAATGAGTTATGTTATACTTTTTGATAGCATGTACAAAGCTTATGAATGTTAAATATTTGATTATAGGTTCAAGTGCTTAAGTTAATTGGGTTCTGATCGTCAAGGGGTAAGTATACTAGACTTTTAAAAAGAATCACAATAAACGTATATATGTGATTGATTGTATTTTTAAAAGCATTTTCAATAATATGCTATTATGAAAATATTAATTTTCAAATTATTATGTGTTTATATAATTGTTCATGATGATGTGTTTATATGTGATTGTATAAAATATGTGCATTGACATTGAATCATGAACATATGCATTGTATTTTAAGTGATAATAAAGTGATTTTATGAGAAAAGTGTTCTTGAAGGTTAAGATTTTTGTACTAAGAAATCGAACTTCATTATTTGCTTAGTAGGCAATTATAAGTTTATAAGGAGCCTTTATATGTGCGGCCATTCCTTCGGGTTTCGTATATTGATAAGTATTGTTAAGTGTTTCGTATGATATGGGAGAGACCTTTGGGGGTACTCCTGGGTATAGTGGTCTTCACATTCATGCGAAGAAGTATTTGTGTATGTGAGAGGACTCACCACTGATTAGGGTGAGGGAGTAGCTCTTACCTTAGGGCATGAGTGTTTATTGTTTTTTAAAATTATATGCTTCACTTACGCTTACCCCACATACGGTATGTCATCGACGGGTGACATTGGCTCAATCAGTAATAAGTGATAAGTGAAGTCTTACTAAATAGTAATTGAATAGAGGTATTCATAGTAAATTTTGAAAGAAACTTCTATAGTATTTAAGTGTTATGAAAGTTTTGAAACGATCAGAAAGAAGCTTCTACAGTGTTTAATGTTATGAAAGTTTTGAAATGATCATGGTTTTTAGCTCACGTCATATCATGTGCACGCATTGTATATCAGTATATGTATGCATTTTGTATATATGAAAAACTAGTATACTTACTAAGCTTAAAACTCATTATAGTTTATTGTGATTCCCAAATAATTGAAGTTAAGCTTATAAGGAATGGATTTGGCTGAGCATTTGTAGTTCTTTGGTTCCGTAAGATTTAAGACTTCCATTGTTATTAAGTTTTACAAGTTGTTCAAAAATATTTTGTGATTAAGGAATTTTTGTAAAGGTATATGAGTTAAATTTTAATGCTTTCGCGCGATTTAAATTTTGTAATTTAAGAAAAATCACACCTCAAACTTCTTCGAAATTGGGGGCGTTACAGTTATACCGAGTCTTTATGCTACCCCATTCTGTTGTGAGATGAATTTCACTATCTAATACTTCAAGATCCCATGATTTGTGAAAAGATTGTCAAAGATCTTGCTATAGTACTTCATGCCACTATCTTTCCTTAGTGCCATTATTTTTACTTGTTGATTTAATTCTCATATCCTCATTATATGCATTAATAGTACCTTCACATGTTCTGTAGGAGGTGTAACTACCCTCTAGCCTAACCTACACTCTGCGGTATTTTATGATTTCTCAGTCTATTCGGGACAATATTATTTCTTAATGAAATAACCATAGCATTAATATATAATCACTTCTAATCTCTTCACATAAACTCGGCCTACGCAAAATCGAAACTAGTTCAATTTTTACCGAGATTCAAACTTAATCAAGGCAACACATATCTCCTTATATACATCAAGATAGCATTATTTATTACAGTAGAATTCTCAATTTCAAAGCCTCAATATATATTGGTGGTGATCTATCCCTAAGACTCGACTCACTTATTGTCCATTGGGTACTTTTCAAAATTCGATTTAAAATCATGTAAAACAGTTTCAAAATGATTTTAAACACACTTCCAATAATATTTTACGAAATCGTGGCTCTGATACCACTAAAATTGTCACGCCCCCGCCCGTGGGATCCATACGTGACAACCGCCATAGACCCTCGAGACACATTTTTATCCCTGAATATGTCTCTCGGGCCTACACCCCTGTATACTCATGTATCTTAAAACAATTATCAAAACAGTTATAATCACATTCATAAAAACATGTCTCCTTAAGAAAATTTTCAAATTAAGATACATGTCAAATACTTATCAAATTACATCATTTGATGTTCATAAAATACATACATAATATAATTTATCAAAAGATACCTAGTAGACTAATCTGTACAAGTCTATGAGTCTGGAATGTCAACTGTACCTAAACCTAAGGGCGTTACACCCTTGTTCTGATCACCACCACCACTTGTATAATGCGCTTCTAAATCTCAATCTCCTATAACTAAGAGGTGTCGGGGGTGAATATATGGGGATATACTCGTGAGTGAATAAAAATACAGTTTAAGAAAATCATTTGTAAATGCACTAAAAATAATTTTATGTTGATAAAATATGGCCTGCTAGTAAAAACACTGTGCTGGCTTCTATTCTTGGTGATTACCTTGGCCGTGGTAACACCAAGACCGTCAATGGGCATTATGCACATAAAACGGTACTCATTTCATAAATCATATTCTTTTTAATATAAGAAAAATATACACATTTCCAAATCTGCCCACCACTGACGTTCGCCTCGAGTAATCATGTTGTGACACTCATGACTTCCTCAACAATCCCACAGGTGGGTAACTCCATACCATCACATCCAGCCATATAACTGTCCCATTTGTGGCACACTCACCTAGGCGGCCTCTCATAGGTCCATCCATAGGCTACTACCCTATAACTACAGTCACATATAACTCTTTGCTCTCTCGGCCATATCACCATTACAATACCACAAGCATATGTATATTTAAAATCAATTCATTTCATTCTTAGTGTCAATATAAACTTACATTTTCAATTTCAAATCATTATAAAGCATGCATTTTCATTTCAAACTTGGCCTCTAGCCATTCACATTTCAAATCAATAAATATTTCATTTCAATAGTTATAAGCATGCTTTATCAATATTAAATATGGCCCCTGGCCATTTATATATCATTTAAATCACACAGGCCATTTTCATTCACTTTAAACAGTAATAAATCTATTTCTTAAAACATAAAACCGTAAGTTTCATAAAATAGTTTCAAAGTAAAATGTGTTTAGATCCACTTACTGTAACGGGGAGGGTATTCACTCCCAACACTACTCGCGCCTAGTATGTTCATTTTCTGGGTGTTTGGCGCCTATAATACATATATATGTATAACGTTATAAACTCGACATTTTGCATAAGTATAACATACTCTACATGCGATGTTTATGAATAATATATCTAGAGTTTGGTAATTTGACGCACATTACTTTCCGAGGCTTAACTATCAAAGCCATTTATTCGATTCCCAACAACAGAATCCCATGGCCATAATTATTTCAAATTTTTACTTTTAAGTCTAAGGCAACCACGTCTATTCTCGATAACGTTCAACACGTGTATATATATACATATATCATGGTAAATCACCCTTTATCACAATTCAACAAAAATTCGTATTTTCAATAGTTACCAATATAACTATTCTAATGACAATTCAACACATACTCTATATCCTATACTTCCAATTATTGATATATATCAACATTCTACGTTTCCTATACAAAATCAAACTTAAATTTTTGAATGAACAATAAACCCTAAGCTACAATTTGTTCCAAATCTCAAAATCATGCTTGCAATGAGTTATTTGACTTACCGATAACTTGCTCAAGTATGTAGAAATCTCAATTTGTCATTTACACGCAAAAGCCCTAATTTTTCCCTGGAACCCATTTTTCTTCTTTGCCGTTTCTCGCATTTTCTAGCCCAATATCGGTATCAAATCAAATAAGAATGACGGGGAGTCATTTGGTGACAAAATCTTCAAATTTAATTTGAAGAAATTGAAAAAATTGAAAAAATTATAGAGAGAAGTGAGAGAAACGTTTTTGAGAGAGAGAAATAATTTGGCCTTGTTTTAGAGTAAGAGAAGGCTTCAAGACACTATTTGCGCTTGGGTATATATAGATAAAGTGTAAAAAGTCCAAAATACTCTTAAAAATCTTGAAAAATTTGAAAAAAAACCGAATTTTTACGATGAAAAGTGTTTTGAATAGTGCCATACAGTGCCGTGAACAGTTTCATCGAACGACCTTACTGCCGGTCAACCGTTTTTCAATTCGATCAACCGGATTGGTATTGTTTACCAATATCGATACTGCTGATTGACCATTTTCTGAATTCGATAAACCGTTTTCGATTTGCTAAGTAATTAGTTATTATTTTCACTGTTTGAAAATCTTGCAATTTAATCCCTAAAAATCTTTCAATTTAGTTTATTTTCAGATTTTAAAAAATATTTGTAAATCCATATTAATCATTCGTTAAGTCAACTTAAATTCTCTTAAGCCTTGTTAATGTATCAAATAAATCTTGAATTATGCATGTGTGATACTAAATAGCTTTAAATGATCATTTTACCCCTGTGTTCGAAGAACATGGTTTACAGTATGGATCCAGAATTGACCTGGCATGTAAGATTATTAACCTGGCAAACCAAATCGATAGGTCCGAGTTAGTTTAATCTCTGGATCAAATAAAAATAATAATAAACTGACAGGTCCGAATCAAACTGGCCCAAAATTGAATCGGAACATGCCCGATTTGACGCTTTTCATCTCCACGAATTGGCCTATTGTGCTTCCAAGCCCAAACTCAAACTGAGATAACAGACTTCTAACTTGACCAAAACCCGCTGAGTTGAGCTTGTTAGCCACCACTAACTCGACTTGCGTATTTATATGAGATAGCAGAGCTTTCTCATTATAGCTTGCCAAATGAAGCCCAAACCTACACAACGTCAGTTAGAATGTCAGTTCTTACGACAGCATGCAAATAGAAGGATGATGATCATTGATCTGCTTTATAATCCTAATAATTAATTCTTTGGAATTAAGTATATATATGCGCGAGAAGTATTGGATATCACAAAATTAAAAAGTTGGACGACCATGTTTGTATGTGTTGTACTTGTACCTAAATCTTCGAGTAAAGAGACCGAAATCCATAAATAAATTTAGATAATGAAAGTAGGCTCAAAGCGACGATTATTAGACAATATTTTTTTTTTTAAATGAAGACCTCATACTTTTAGGTACAAGGTTTAACTTGATAAACCATAAATCATAACTTTTAAAGAAACATCTTATTCAAGCTTCTCCCCTGCAAGGTTTTGAACTAAAAGAAATGAGAGCACTTGCATAACAACAACAATTTCTTCTACAATCTCTCTCTCTCTCTCTCTCTCTCTCTCTCTCTCTCTCTCGCAAGCTTGTACTCAAGAAAACAATAATATTAATATAAAAGGAAGAGACTTCCTTAATTGTAAAGTCCATAAATGCTACTATCTCTCGAGGAGGCTCATACTAAAAAAACGAGAATATTAATATAAATGGGAGAGAATTCCTTAATCTTGAAGTCCGTAAATGCCTTCTAAAGAATCTCATGGCCTTAAATTTAAGAACACTAGTAAAAAAAATTGAGAGATTTTTTTGGTTATAAAACATATATAATTTATTTAACGAGACCTCGCACTCAAAGTCACGAGGACTCTCATAAAAGAGAGGCTTCGCTAATAAAAAGTTTGTTATTGTTTTCACCTAATACCTCTCACGCAAGGGCAAGAACTCATCTACCAAAAAGGAGAGGAAGATGTCATCAAATGAAGATGTCCAGATCGCTGGGTGGCATCTACTTTGTGTCAAACAAAATGCATAAACGTCAGTCAAATCATCCTAACCAATATAAAGGTTCAAATTTTTACTAGAGGAGAGAGTTTTGTTAATAATAATAATAATAATAATACACTATTCTAGATTGATGTGATACTTTTAAATCGACGCCATATATTATATATTTTTTTGGGAAGTAAATGAACGGTAGTAAAAATAAATAAATTAATAGAATGATTGACAATAATATAATTTTAACATTTTAATTTATATAAAAAGAGTTTGTATAAATATTTTTATTTTTATTATTATTGATATTTATTTATTTATATAAGCTATTGTAGATTTTAGAGTATTGAAGTGACGGCACAAATACTGATTAGAGTTACAAAGTGACTGATGAATTAGAGGGAACTCAATATAATCAGGCGAAGTTGTTCAAATTTCTAAAGCACATGATAGGCCAAGTAAGTGACCTTTCAGCATTGACAATATCTTTCATTAGATTCCCTGCTTCTTCTTCTACACCACTTATAATTTTCAGCTTTCACGTGAAGTACATATACAAATCAAACCTTCACAGTCATCTGCCGTACTTCAAATTCACAAACACAAAACATACACATGGTGCTTTCTTTATTAGACTCCTTTTATAGTACAAATATCGTGAACACACTTAATTACCCATCTTACTTCCATACGTAATCACAAATATTTTCCTAGTCAAATCAAGATGTTTGGTGATAGAAAAAAAATTACAGTGAATTTAAGAAAGAGCTGAAAGAAAATTTGTGTTAAATATCATCAATAATTCATTGATTATGAAAATAAATCATTAAGTAATCAAATCTAAAATGAAATATGGGTTTACATATTACAGAGTGCAAGTCAATATAATAATAAAGAGATATCTTATATATATATTGGTGGATGTTCAATTTATCTAGCAAGTCATAAACCTTTACCAAGTGGGCAGTCTTGAACTTGTTAGTGATCATCATCAAATGACGTCTGCTCAGGCTCAGTCTCAGCAAATGACTGATGATCGGAAATGGCAAGGCTAGGCTTGTGAAGAGCTAACAGGTGTAAAATCAGAACAACTATGGCGTTTCTTGGAAGATTTCTTTGGCTTAAACAAGTGGTTTCCTACTCTAACCACATGCATTCCTATACAAGGAATCACCGGACAACCCGGTTGCGTGCGTTTTTGTGCTGGCTTCAAGACTCCGGTCGATAAAGATGATGAGAAAATTGTAAACTGGACCAAGCAGAAATTACTAGTCATCAATCCTGAAGAAATAAACTTTAGCTGTTCCATTATTGATGGATTTGTTGGGCTCAACTAGTATATTTCGACAGTGACAGTGACAGTGCTGCCAAAGCAAGACGGGTGTAACATTGAGTAGACGTACGAGGTTGAGCTTGTAAAAGGCTGGAAACTTGAAGATTTGGATAGTTTTATCAGCACAGGCTTGCGAGTTATGCATAAAAGAATGAAAGAAGCTCTTCAAGCTTATGAAATCATCATGCAGTGCTCCCGTTCATGATCCCACTAACTGTTGTTGCTCTTCTTCATTTCTTGTTTCTTCTTGTTCGTGTATGCTCTTTACTGAAAGACTTGTGCGAGTTTGTTTTGTTACTATTCACTTGTCAAGTAGATGCTAAAGTTGTATCTTAAAAATGTTAACTATCCACAAGGCAGTACAATTATCTCTACGTAGAGAAGGAAAGAAGACTGAATACAATTTTCTATATCCGGATTCGAATTCCCAATGTAGTGACAACACGGAACATGCAGTATAGACAGGAAATTAAAAACAAAACAAAACAAAACAAAACTGGTACCCAAATTAAATTAGAATGTAAAATGAGAGTGTTTTAATGGATGAACAAAACAAAATACATTTATAAACAAGTACAAACTAATGATACAAGCCTCATTTTACCAAGATGGGAATACAACTCTTGATACAAGTGTGGCGCCTTCTACTCACTTTGTTACTGTCAAGTCCGCTGTTAGTTTGTGAATCACCTACAAAACCGAGGTCACTCTCACAGGACCTGCTGATTAGAAGGCGCCTGCGCAGAAAAGAATTGGGAATTCTTTTAGCCAGTTTATTCACCATTCGTTGAAAGCACAAGCAGGCCAACTATCTGGGGCCAAATATTCTGAGCCGGACAATTTACAACATGTTCTCTTTCTCTGCACCTCCAAAACAAGTAGATTTACAAGTTGTCTTCTATTTCATCTGGTACATGCAACTTTTCAATGGCAGCCTGTTCAAAGGATTCAGAGATCGTAAGCACGAATGGATAGACAGGTGTGAAGTACGAAGAAGAGTACTATGGCTAAACTTAGATTTTGTAAAAACAGAGACCCTTTCTGTTTGTGTGAACAGACCATATATAGTAAACTATGAGGACAATTGAATTTTATGACAGAAACAATTTTCTCTATCAAAGACAATGTATCATGATATCAGAAAAAAAAAAAACATGGATTTAGATGTGAAATTCATGAATAATATCAAAGTTCACAAACACGATGAATAAGAATAGTCAATCACCTTAATGGTAGCAACATCATTCGCAGATGGTTTCAAATCCAATGCGAGACCAAAATGAAGCATGGCCTTCTCGTGCATATTGTGCCGCTTATAAATCTTACCCATCAAAGCATATACACTGCTTTCACGAGGAGCATACTCTTTAAGTTCCTCTAGGACTTCTAGGGCTTCATCAAATTTTTCTAAACTTACGAGTATATTAGCCTTCTGATACATAGGAAGAGGGTTCTTCTTGTCCGCTAAAATAGCCTTCTCCATCATCTCAATAGCTTCTTCACTTCTCTGTCCACATAATAGAAACAAAATATCAAAAAGTTGTACAAGGTAATGTTGCTTCCTCATGTCAAGACAGTATAAACAATATGGCAACTCGCCCAACCTGCAAGGCATGCAAAGCTGTTCCAAGATACGACATTATCACCGAAGAACGTGGATTTATATGGAAAGCCATTTGGAAGTGATGCTCAGAAAACTCAAACTTCTCTTGGCGAAGGAAAACCATTCCAAGTCCATACCACGCATTATAATGTCTTGCATCAACCCGCAGGGCACTTTGGTAGCTCCTGATTCCATTTTCAAAATCTTCTAAAGCGACATATCTGCAGGTAAAAATGTACTTGCGAAATTTCAATAAATAGCTGAAAAATATTAAGCTTGATTCGACCATCAAATAGATGAGTTTATCATCAGAAGGAAAAGGCTGTCTCATACTCATGACCACAAAGGGTGTGCCCATATGCAAATTTTGGATTCAGTTGCACAGCTCGCTGGAAATTTTTCAGAGCTGCTTCATGGTCTTTCTGCAAGCTATAGCAATTTCCCATGGCACACCTGCAATGCCCATTCAACCAAAACTGAAATGTCACTTGGGAAAGGTAAATAGAAAATACAGTTAAAACAATATCAAATTCAGGATGCTTTGTCCATTTAACAAACTCTGCTAAAGCTACCATGATTGAGGAGCTAAGCGATCAGTTGTTATCAATTCCTGCGCAAGGTAACTCAACTTCATATCTTCCTTCAAATGCTGCAACCAAGGGAAAACAACTTATAATAAAGCACTGAAGTACAAAGGTGCAGAAGAGATGATGAATGCAAGCATTGAACTTGACATACCGAACAAGAGAACTAATCCAAGGAATAAAGTTCTTGGTAACCTATCATAGGGGTGTGTCATAGAGGTGTGCAAAAACACCAAAAACAAAACCGAACCGAACTCATCATAATTAATTCATTCACTTTGGTTTTACTTTACAGGAATCAATCGTGCTTCAGGTTTCACCACTAAAACTGAACTAAAAACTGACAAAAGGCTCAATTCAGCTCAAAATTAAATTAGGAACCAAAAACCAAACAGAACTGGGTTTGGTTTGGTTTCATTTTTGAAGTTTGGTTCAGAAAACCAAGAACCAAACCAACATGTGCCCCTCCCTAACCTGCTATTTCATTGATAGAGACAAAACGGGATCTATGTAGTACTATTCCAGTAAGGCAGCTTTTAAATTTTGTCTTTTAAACTATGCTTTCTGCCTTTCCCAACTCATTATTGACTTACCTAAAATCTAGTTGATATGTCTTTCAATTGAACAAACTTGAATTCATTGAGTGAAAGTAGTGGATACAGACAACTAAGCAACATAGCAATTATTCAAGAACAACAAAACGTTCCCGGGGACAAAAAAGAACTCACGTATAGAACTGTAGAATATATATCCATTCCTTCTAAACTATAAGCTGATGCCCGACGAGCAAGACTGAAAGCACGATCAGCTTCTAAATAATCTACTAATTCAAAATGTGCTTTTCCAACCTGCACTTGAGATTCAGATGCCAGATGGTCAGCGATAGGCAGATGTTTTTAATGTCATATTCTTGAAATCATTTTAGGGAGATCTGGCCATAAAATACATCAATTCACTGCATTAACACTATTTATTCAAAGTAAATCTTGGAAGAAAATTTTCAAGTAGAATATAATTTTTCTTGTGTTTGCTACACAGTTTTCACTGCAATCCACGTCACAGTAGTTATGTCTACTTTAGGAAGAATGATTTACAAATCTTTCCATTGTGAATTAATTTATCAACAAAATCTCAGTCACTATAATTAAAGGGTATCAAATAGCAGCTTATGCAACTGCTTTGCAAATACCTAGATGAGAAGCACATAGAAAAAGCTGTAGAGGAACATTCCTGAAGCTAAATATCTATATATTTACTTCAGTATACCCTTCATCGTAGTTCAATCGTAAGTAAGCTGTGTAATTTCTTTATGAAACTGACTACTACAAATTCTGTGGCAACCTCATTCAAACACACGTGAGAGCTGCTAGGACAGGCACCAAACAAAACCCACCACCAAAATTACCTGAGAAAGCACCCATCCTGTATTAAAATGCTTGTGCGGTAGTTTCAGATAAATGTCCAGTGCATCCTGTAAGATTAAAACCCAGTAGCAGCTTCAGACAATTAAATGCATATAAGAATTTAAACTACTGTTTCTTCAACAATAACAACAATACCTGGCACTTGTACATGCAGGACATTCTATAGCCTTCCCCGAGAATTCTCAAGAGGCCCAATAGCTCTGAAGCACCAGTTATGATTCTTGATCCACTCATGGCAGTCCCACCAATTGGCACAATTGTTTCTTCTTGCACAAGAGATCTAGTGTCATCAGTAGGAAATGAACTAAACACAGTCGATGTAGTATTTGCTTGAGAATCATCAAAAGCCTCATTGCGCCTCCCTAAATACGATTTTAAAAACAAAATTTTAACAGTTTAATGACTGATGGGCTGCAGCAAGCAAGAATAACATGAGCAAATAGAATACAAACTCATAACATCCTGGAAATATATAACTATTTTAACTTAAGCTAACCAAAATACCAGAACTATGATTCAGTGACCAAAATGCACATCCAGGGCACCAAAATGCTTTAACAAGGGAGCCACTAGTATATGTAGCTCACATGTATAAAGCAAGAACAAAATAAATGGCAAACAGGGTTGGGATACCCTTCTAATTGTATTGAAGACAAAAAACTACTCTATATGCTATATTCAAGTTCCCACAAACCTTACCTTTAACAACAAGCTTTTTATATTAAATGTAATATAACCAAAGAACACAGTGTATTGATTATCAGAGAACACACCATGGTCAAATGTAGAAACAGAGCTAAGGTAAAAACCTCACTATATGTAGCCCTTTTTGTGCTTACGCAATAGGTGAAACAAGTGCTTCACTTTTTAGGGTCAGAGCACTTTCACCAAGGAAAACACATCTTTGAATAGGCACGAACCATCTTTCACACATTAAGTGAATATCACTCAGAATCAGGCTTCAGAAACTTAAATCAGAGACTCACATTAACATCAGATCAGAGAAACATTCAAAACTAAACAAGGAATAGAGGTCATTCTTATTGCCCAAAATAATTTCCCTGAAAGTAATAATAGAAACCAATGTAAAAAAATGAAAGCAAATAAAAGTATAAAGAGAATCAGACTATTTTGTTCTACAAAATATTATGCATTTTGAAGATACCAAAAAAGTTGGGGATTCCTTTTTTCAACATGTTGCTGAATAGGGATAAACAATTATAAGATTCTGAGACATCACAAGAAATTAACACCTATAAACCAAACTGGCCTTGCTGACCAAGAAACATTACTAGAGTTTTCTTTCAAAGAGTGATAAAAAAACAGAAGATCATATTCTGTGGTGAGTTTTATCAGAGAAGAATAGATGCAGGATAGCAATTTTTTAAGTGAATGGAGGGCATAAAATCAGTACTGAATCCAATAGCAGTGACCATATTGAATTATGGTCATTTTCACAACTGGCAATCATAATGATGTTATAGCTCACAGAATTAGTGATACCCATTAAGATGCATCACCTTCTTCAATATTTTCATTTGCCCAAGACTGTCCCTTACGAACTGTTATGGAACGTAGTGCCACAGAACTCAATTTGGAACCTCCAAGATACTTAGAAGAGTTGTTAGTCCCATTTCCAGCTACTGCCGTGGTACTCACATTTGCATTTGCACCTGTTTCTCCAGCAAGTCTCATACTTCGTCGTGGGCCAGAATCAGAAAATAGCCTCCCAGAAATCTGAAAACACGAGAAAATTTGATTCAAGGGAGAGTCTCCTAATCTGTATATTCATGAGTACATGTACAGATCTCTAGTTCCAGAAGATGCACATGGATGAACCAGATGAGCAATGGTAATAATATTGGGACCTACTATAATGTAGTGAAACAAAACTGAGTCACTCATAATACACATATATAGATCACCATACATATCAGTAGTATGAAATCAAGTAGAAAGAAGACAGATGCGATTACATACTAGTTAAACCAACAGATAAAAGTGTAGCCAACAACCAAGCCAACGAACTGCATGCTGCATAAGCACAAATAAAGCAAATAATCCATGGAGCCTAATTATAAACCTGAATCTACTTCACTGACAGAACCAGATAAAGCAACAAAAAGAATATAAAATGATAACGAGGATGAACTGATACTTCTGTGCATGCCGCAAAGTTCAAATCCAGACAGGCTTCCAACTTTCCATGTACAACAAAATAAATACTGAATTTAACCACAACTTTAAGATAACATGTGAAGTTCAAAACTAAAGATGCTGTTACCAAGATATCTCATGCCAACTGATTATTCACATATACTCCAACTTTCATAAAGTGATTCACTAAGGGGCACCTGACATTTTGAGATGAAATCATTTAAAATAGCAGATTTTATTGATATAATGATCACAGAGAACTAAGACAGCAAAGATATGCAAGCTTTCGAGTTAGCATCCAAATAATAAGAGTTTCGTAAATATTAAATTAACAAATTACAGATACGTGCATGGGAAACCTTTCGTAATTTTCCTTCATCCACAAACTTTCTTCGAGGGGCCTGAATAGTAGAGCTAACAGTTGACCTTGGAGAGCTATCCGTGCCAAGTGTGTTTAGATTTGGGCCATTTGGTTGCACATTTCTACACAAAGGCGGAGGAGCAACACCGGACAGCTGAAATATATACAGAAGCTAAGTCTGATGGTCCGCATTAAACAGGAAAGAATATAGAAACTAACAAAGAAAATAAGCTCCCTACATATACTCACTGAAACAAAACCTCAGCAAAGTAATTCACAGCCAAAATCCAAAGCAAATATGTAATAGTAAATATTTGAACTTCCTTTAGTAACAAGCAGTGCCAAGCAGCCTGACCTAATTTGCATTAATACCTGTGTGGTCATTGGTGAAGGTGTATTATAGAATGATGATATATTTGAAGGACCACCGTTTAAAAGCTGACTAGCAGCTCCGGCCAACACAGCTGCTCCGTGGTAATTTCCAGGGATATCTCTAAGGTTATTGGCTTGTATGTGTTTCAATTGCCGTGGACTGACATCTTCAGAACCAAAACTTTTAGAAGAAACTATATTGCGATCCTCAGTGGACAAGTGTAAGTTTTGGGTAGCTGATCCATTTTGTAAGAACTGCTTTTGAACACAAAGAGCAGCTGCTTCACTAAAAACTGCAGTTGCTTCTTCAGCAGCACCTAGAAGATTCAAAAACAAATACGGCCATGACTCAAGTACAACAGAAACTATCATAAGAAAAGAAAAAAGCACTAAATAACACTCGTAAACAATACTATCCTTCTCAAGAAAAGAAAAAAAAACTATTTGATTAAGTTGAAATGTCTGAGTTATCAATCAAGGAGAAGTATAGTATTTGATGTAAAACTGAAGTTGTCACAGTTAATTGCAAAATATTATGTACATTTGATGTCAAACTGAAGTAGAAAAGAAAATTAGTTCAGTAACTATTACAACGCTCAATTTGGCAAGGACTTGTCCTGATATATAAATAAGATAATATTACCAAACACATTCAAAAATCATCAAGCTATAAGAAATAAAAAGTAAAAATTATTCCTACGCATAAAAGGTAAACAACTTGATGCTTATACTCAACTGATGACTCATTACTCACTCTACCTAAAATTCAGAGAGAGAGAAGAGAATGGGAGAGACAGATAGAGTTCGGAGGGTCTTTCAGTCCGTAAAAGTTAGACTCTTTATACAACTCCACCATTGACACATTGCTTATGCATTTGCACAGTTACATACAACGAATAATGTCTCATTACATCAAAGCCTGCATACTGTGATCTCAATGCATAGATAGACACAACACTATGCTTCTATCCTTTGACTATCAAGCTCAATCGGAAAACCAATTGAACAATCAGCTCTGAAAATAATGCAAGCGCACATTGATTAAAATGGCACACATCCAGAAGGCATACTAAAAAAAACGTAAGAAAATTGCAACTTGTTAAGAAATGTCAATATAGAGTCAGCAGAATCATATCAAAAACAGACTAATGCTTGGTGCAAAAATAGAAGTAAGAAACAAATCGATCAATTAGCTGACCCATTTGTATGACATTGTTGTTTCAGTTGAATTTGACTTCTACTCATCACCAGATCTGTATTATGTTGACTCGTCTAAATCATCTTAAGAATTGAACAATAAGTTCCTGCTTGCCAATTTTATCAACTTATGCCTTTAGCACTATGCAGGAACAACAGGGACAATGAAAGTGTTCTTTGTACATACCTAAAATACACAATTCCTCATATGCAGCCCATAATGAAGGATCTATAGACAAGGCTAGCTTAAAGTGACGAACGGCATTTTTCCTTCGATCAGTGTACCTGTATACAAATAAGTCATAGTCGGTGCATGGAATTAAAAGTTTGATCTAACCGTGTGAATATTCAAGAAACATGTTGAGCAAACTCAAAAAGTAATTTCCTTCATGCATCTACAGAGATGCTCACCATTTAACAATTTCGGCACTTATAACCAAATAAATTCAAAATCAAAGGGAAATACAACATTGAGGAGTAAATGATACAATAACTTGGGAAAGCAAGAGCAACCTGTAAATAAGCCCCATAAGGTAATGGCCAGCTGCGCCATTTGGTATCTACATGGGACGGACAAGTAACAGTGAGCAAGTCATTCTCAACCTGAGACCAAAATTTCTTTTGGAAACCAAAAGAAAAAATAATAATACTGAATTTATTACAACTTGAGTATGTAAAAATCAAGTATATTATCATGACACTCTTTTTGTTCTCCGGTTTGATGATTAAGTTTTTTCTTTGTTGAAACGATTTATTCTCAAGTTTAAATCAAACCGTGAGATGGTTAAATATTTTATTTTTCAAGAACAAACTCTTGAAGGAAGACACATTGACTACACTGTACCTACATATACTACTTAACATTTCATACCTCTACACTAGGCTCATTAGCCGGACTTAGTGCAGCTTCAGCTTCACTAAGAAGATCCATCTGAAAACATGATACTGCAAACAAGTAGCGGGATAGAGCCACTTGCGTCCCTTCACACCATAATGTAAACAAAAAAGAAGATCAACTCATTGATGAGTGTCAATGGAATAAATCAATCGTTTGAAACAGGTCAAGAATTTATGTATAAATCATAAATTGACAGCAAGATGAAAAAACATTATGAACCATGCAGCACATACCCTTTAAAATGTTATATGCAGCATAAGCCTGATTGTTCTGCAAGTAGCAGCCAGCTAATAATTGTAAATTCACCTGCACAAGAAAGAAAGCACCGATTATGAACCCAAGCTAAACTTGACAAAATGTAAAGAGCGCAGAGAGGTGAAAATAAATGAAAAAGGAAATGGAGGTATTTTTCACCAAAATTGAGTGTGAATAAAGAAGCAAGAAAGATTGCAACTAAATGAGAGACTCCACAAAAAGAAGTAAGAAAATCCCCTAAATTAGCACAAAAAATGGCCTGAAATTTTACAAACTTTCAAAATGGTCATATATATAACGACCATTAACTAAAAAATCCACTGAGATTCATTTAAAGGTTACATTATGAATTCAAATTCACAATGCACAAACATCCAAATCCGCATGAAAATAGAATTTCATGATCCTAATTACAAAATTAAAAACTAGACCTAATCAACAAAAACCGCACATAAAAGAAAAGCTCCAAATACCAAAATTAGCGAAAACTAATTTCATAAATCACAAAGTACCAATGTTGATAATTAACTACAATGTTCAGCAACGGCATGAAACTTGAAAATAATGAATAGCTTAAGCTCAAAGAGATTATTTTTCCTTTCTCTCCCGTTATCACCGACAAAACACCAAAAAAAAAAAAGAAAAGAAGAGAGAGGTTTTGCGGAAATTAGTAGTACCTCGGAACGGAACTCGGCGCAGAGCCGTTCGCAAAGGAAAATGGCGTTGCGGTACATGAAATGTCGGAGACTGTTCTGCACACAGTCTGTGAGTATCGCTTCCATGGCTTTTCTCTGATTTGGAGTTTTGAGAGAGAGGGATGGGGGGTTTCTTTTCTTTTAGGTTCAATTTCAAAACGGGGAGGCACGTGTTATTTGTTGCTATTTCGAATGACGCGGCACGTGACGATGATTGAGGTTGGTGATTCTTAAATTCAAACAGTTTTAATTACAGTACTTAAATTTAGAATTTAATTAATATTAATAATGGGCGTGAAATTTCTATTGGCCAAGCTTTAAGTTTAACAATGAAATATTCAGGATTGGATATAATAATAAAGATTAGATAATATTAATCATTTCAAAGTAGGCGAATAACCAGGGTAGAGAGCCAGCCAAGATTCCATTCGAGGGGTTAAATTACAAATAATTTATATATTTAAACAAAATTATAATAAACTTTAAATGTTTAAAAAATAATAATAAATTA
>JAXCLQ010037797.1:2588-23187 GCA_035584115.1 Cedrela odorata | reverse complement strand
CCTCTTTCCAAGCAGTTATAGCTCATCTATGGCGATCTATTGTTCGTAATCAATGTCTTGATCCCGATGAAGAGGTTCATTGCGGCGTAGCAGTAGGTGTTAGAGCAAGATTGCAACCACCGTTGCCACAAGAATACCATGGAAATGCAATTCAGACTGGGATGGTGAAACTGAGAGTAAGAGAGGTGGTTGAGCAAGGACTTGGCCATGTGGCGTGGCAATTGAACAAGTTGATTGTTACGTTCACAGATAAAAAGGTAAGAGACTTCTTGGAATCCTGGAAAATAAATCCACAGTTACTAGGAAGGCGCGGAGGAAATAATAATTTGGCCATAGGTAATTCCCCGAAGCTCGATGTTTACGGTAATGATTTTGGGTGGGGAAAGCCTATTGCAGCAAGAAGTGGGCCATCGGCCAAGAGAAAGGGGAGGATAACGTTGTTTGCTGGAGTAGAAGAAGGAAGTATGGACATTGAAGTTTGCCTTTCGCCCGAGACATTGCAGGGCATGGGAAATGATGCAGAATTCATGGATGCTGTCACCGCATAATATATCTTAATTTAATGATCATGATCAGCTGCATCCATGTCTTATATTCTCTGTTTGTTGTGGGAGTCGATGATTTGGTGTGCAAGTACTATTGACTATTCTTCTTAAGTTGATTGCGGTTCAACGTTGAAATATTGAAGTCATTTTCTAGTAATGTATGTAATTGTTTCTAATTATATTTGCTAAATTTATGAAAATTTATTTATACTTTAAATAATTTTGAGAATGTTTAATATATTAATATATTTTGGCTACATATGTAAGTAATTAAAAAAAATAAAATTTCTTTACCATGTTATTGGAGGCAAACATCACGATAAAGTTAGTGTAATTTCTCTATTTTCAAGGGACTTCGGGCCCTAGAGATAAATATTGTTGTGGTGTAACAAATAAAATCATATTTTAAACTTTTTTTAAGTTCATGACTAATCTTAAATTATTTTTATTAATAAATTTTACAAAATTTAGGATAATTTTACCTTCATCACTTAACTTTAAAATGTGCTATAGTACCAACGCTATAGTGCACTCTTGTCATCTGCACTATTGATATAGTATGCCCGTGTCATTCACCATAGTACTATAATACCTCGTACTATAGTGTGTTCGTATTATTTGCGCTAGTGCTACAATCACTCATGCCATTCGCACTCGCGCTACAATTTCTATGCTACAATATACACTATATTATTTATTTTTTAAAATATTTTTTAGTTATAATTTTATTTTTTTTATTTTTTAAATTTATAATTTTTATGTAAATTTTATTATAGTAAATTTTATTGTAAATAAAATTTAATTTCATCACTTTTTATTTATTTTGTATATTTAAAAAATAGTTAATAAATAATATATTAACATAGTATTTTTAAAGTAAAGTAAATAAAATAAAATAATTTTTATCATTTAAATTAATATTTACTATTATTTATTATTATTTTATGTTTTGTTGTTTTAAGTAGTTGTGAGGGTAAAATTTTTAAAATTATTTAAAATTAATTTATTTATTAAGAATAATTTAGGGTTGGCCATAAATATAAAAAGAGTATAAAATAAAATTATTTTTTAAAACAAATTTTGCTGTAAAAATTAATTATAAAAATAAAGCACGTGCACGTAATACATACTTTAAAAAATATTAACAATCTATTCAATTACGTGTACAATAGTCATAATGTACCCTTCAGTATCAGCCCCAATATTCTCACCTCTATACTTGTGGTCTAATATATATTTGTATAAATGTCCAAAAAAAATTATTGTTTTCCTTCTAATGTATAATCCAATATTATAAAACATTAAAAAAAAACCCAAGACCTCTAAGTTTTATCTCTTTAATCAACTTTATGAGAGTAAAACAATATTTTACTTTGGTATAGTCATAAAATTAAAAAAGAATTTGACACATATTAATTAACTGCATAAAAGAATAGCAAATTTTAATTGCATCATTAAGATTAAAATGTGGGAGTGATTTTGCATCGCCAACAAAACCATGGTAATATATATATTATTTTCCTTAAACAAGTTATTTTTAGTTTGGTATAAATTTATGTATGTTACTATAGTGACCTATATATGTTTATTATAAATAATAAAAATATGTTCTAATTTAGATTATACAAACGTAACAAACGTATACGTGATGTATACTTAAATAAAAATTGAAAACTTGTCATTTTTGCACAAGAACGATGCGAAACGGTCATGCGTGTACAAAAATTATTAAAATAATAATGACAAGCTATAATTATTGTGTCTCCTTCAAAATAAAAGCATTAGAATGACTGCTTTTTGATATTTTATGTGCGAATTTATAAAATAGTTGTTGATGTAATAAAAATTTATTCTGTGAATTTTGTGCACTAGCAACGATCTCCTTAACTAACTTCTTATTTGACCTGCAATCACAATAGAAATCTTAAAGATAAAAGTCAGTTGTTCGGTGAAAACTCTCCGATGCTTAAGTTAGAGTTTTTTTTTAGAGAATGTTTATGAGAGTTTAAGTTCTTCAGGCCAAAATTTCAGTAGTCGTACCTGATTGTAATTAGTCTCATTTTATAGGTGTTTGTGCGTCTTAATAATAGAATAATTCTATAGAATCTGGAAACAAGTATCTCTCTGTACAAGGATTACGGAGATTCTATTGGCAAAGCATCAACTTGCAAATTTTGTGGGATCACGTGCCTTTTATATGAAACGTATTCATAGGATTTTTATTATGTAAAAAGTCTTAATTGACAAGAATCCTTATTAGAGAATAATTCGGGAAAATATATGAAGGAAATGAATCCTTCATAAACACAACTGTTAAGAGGTCTCGGGAAACTTTGGTTGAGACTCTTCAATATCCATCTAAGATAATTTCAGGTAATGTATTTATAAGTTGTGGTTGATGCTTTTATAAGTTGTGACTGAAACCCTTATAAGCTGTGACCGAAAACTTTATAGGATGCAGTTTGAGAACTTCTAATTGCCATTGAAAAGTCTCAACTCCTGAAATAGCCTAAGTTCTCCTTGCCATTCGAAAAAGCTCTTCTTAGATAGTGATGGGTCTCGAAATGTTACTTATTTATTCATACAGGGTCATATTGAGCCTGCAACCTTTTGGGCCTTAAGCGTACTTTGAGCTATATACCTAACATCAAGCTTTCTAGTTTTAGTAAAAAAATAACTGTTTTTTTGACAAAAACTAAAGGTACCCATTTCAAAAGGCAAACCTGCTTGTCACATTTAAATACTCAACTTGAAGTCTATTCATTTCCAACACATGGAAAATAGTGGCTAGATTTAGGAATTGCGACATTTCGACCCCTAGAGATCTTACTGTCTCTAATTACGGTCGCCCTCCTCTTTATAAATGAGAGATATCCCCTCAGCTTCTACTCTGACATGGCATCATCCTATCCCTTAATTTGTAACATCCATCCATGGTTGGGGTTCTTTTACTTCTTTAAATACTTCACTTTTTACCTTTTCACTTCTTTTCGTCTTCACCTTTATGCCGTCATTTTCTTCTCGCCTCAAACAATCTCAACAGCAGTAGGGTTTCAAATTTTCGACAACTTCTTCAAGTTCTTCCCTTCAGCAACTATCAACATTAAGTCTTCTTTTCTTTTCTTTATTTATTGCGGCTGATTTTGTGACATGATTGGTTGATTAAGGCAACTGGTAGATGTTTTCTTAAGTTTAGAAACCTTTAAGCCCACCAGCCTGAATTGTTGATGATTCTAGAGCGGCCTTTAACTATCTATTTTTCTTCTATAAAAAACAAAAAATGGCTTCTAGGAAAAACGACTCTGGCGAAGGATAGACTATCGTCACTATTACTTTTCCCATTTCGATGAGGCGAGACATAACACAGTTTGAGGTAGATACGTTTCCTTCTACTATAATAGAATTAGATTTAGAAATTTACATTAGGTTGTATAGAATACCTGAAGAAGTCTATCTTAGAGTTCCAGGGACGAATGAGCTCCCTAGTTGTCCTCTTGAGGGTGAGATAGCCTTCAATGAGGAATTCTTCCATGTAGGTGCTAGGCTTCCCCTCCAACATTACTTTACCCAGATTCTTGCTTTCTTCAGAATTCCTTCTTACCAACTAAACTTAAACAGTTAGAGAATTTTGTCAGGTTTGTATATTCTGTGGAGTCAAATCTAAGACTTCGCCCCTTCTCTCGAAGAAATTGAATATATGTACATACTAAAAAAATCCAATAAGGAGTTCGAGGTGGTTCTACCTTCAAAACCGATATAATGAGACGAACCCCACTATTAGTAACCCCACCTTCAACAAGACCTAGAAGAAGAATTGGTTCTTTGTTAAAGGTGACTGGAATTCCACTCCCTGTGTTCACGTGCCAAGACCTTTTGGGGAGGCAGTTACTTAGAGTGGCTCACCTACATTGGATCTTCATAGCCGAGAAAGGGTAAGATTGGCAAGGTCTTTAGCATCTGACCAAATCATTTTGCTCTCGGATGATGAAATAATATCGTCGGGTCTTGTAGATTTTTATGTGTCTATAGATCAATTGGTTTTAGAAAAGGCCATTCAGCAAGATAACTATCTTGAAATCACCCATTCTTGTGTTCATACTGTAATGTTTAACCTTGGCTTTACTTGCTTTTGCAGGTGAGATGGCCTCCAGAGACCTTTGTCTAGACCCCTTTGAAGTCTTGCAGAGACTGGCGAAAGAGAAAAGAGCTGAGGAGGCTCCTCAGCCTCCAAAGGCTCCCCCTAAGAGGTCCAGCTAAAGCCTTGAGAGCTTCGAAGGCAGCTGGTGCCTCCAGCTCTGCTCGCTCACAAGCCCCCAACAAAGGGGTATTAATCCGAGGCCCAGTGTCACAGGCCAACTTTCTCTTAATCGAGATTTAAGCCCATGCAACACTCACTAGCACGATTGAACTAGCAAGTCAGCCTAAATAGGTTAATAAGCAGCAAACTCAAGAGGGTTAGTTGTCTACAAAAAAAGCCAAGAATAGGTGTAACACCCCCTTCCATACATAGTTACAAATACAAAGTCATTCTCACATTTTATTATAGAATGTTATACTATTATTACACAAGTCTTAAATATTTGCAATTAACAAAAGTTCTTATACATAAAGTCTATACATATCACGCTCCTGGTCACTTAGCTAATCTATTGATTACATATATCCAAAAAATTTCATATACGTTTAGTAACCCTTACTTGGGTTCTTTGTCACTTCTATATACTCTTCTCTGAAAAATAAAATTTTTACAATAAAGGGTGAGATATAATTTCGGTAAGTAAACCATACAAGTTTGCACATGTCGATACGGTACAGAATATAAATACTCAAACAGATCAATACATTTTCAAACTTTTTGATTACACAGAAACCAATTCATAATTCAAACATTTTTAAAATGGCTTAATCAGTTAGTCTCACCTGTACCCATAGTGATCCGGATTCAGAACGTGATCACGTATTCCGCTTAAAGCGGACATTTTTTTCATTTCGAATATAACAGAAACATGTCTAGCACGTTAAACAGAATTCTGAATAGCACACAAGTTCCACTTTAACAAGTGACCTGGCTAAGTTAGAATAAACATTAATTAACGACTAGAGCCATAAAATCATTTTCATTCATAAACAGTCACACATCGACATCATTTCATATTTATTTTCTAAATGCGATATCGGCATACAACATTTAAATCCATAATTCTTTTTAATAATCATTTCATAAAATCACATTTTTCATCATAACATCGAATATCGCATAGTTTCAAAATATTAAAATGCATGCGTAGTCTACTTACTTTTGCTCCCACTCTCCTTGAGAGTATTCATATTCAATGAGGTGTACCTAAAATCAAATTAACATAATCTATTTTAGTTACGCGTTAATTCTTGCCGCCACATTCCTACAACATCTATTTTTCCAAACTCAACACTTTATGAATTTATTAAAATAAACTTATTACTATATTCACTTTATTCCTTTATTTTATATATACCTATTCATACATACATATAAACATATATATACATATATATATATATATATACCTACATATGTGTGCCACAATAATTTTGGAAAGAAAACACATTTGGCGTAATCGAAACTAGTCAATATTGCCGCCAATTCATTTTTCAACAACCCCGGCATTATCAAGTTTCCAAACACTCCCAAATATTTCAAACAAACTCGGCCTACCGTAATCGCCGAGATTCTATTTCACTTATACAATTATGTCATTCCAAATTCCACAATTAACATCAATTTGCATACATATATATATATATATTATATTTATTACTATATTTCTTTCCATCCTTTCCTTCATCATTCAATTTTCTACTAATTAATACAATATTCGTTTTTAATTTTTTTCTCATTACACATTAACATTAATAACATAAATTTTACACTAATATCATAAATTCTAATAAAATTGACCCGATTTTATTAATTTATTAAGCTTCCTAATTTCTTACCTACAAATTAATATTAATAACATAAGTGTTACAAATGTAATAGATGTCATGGCCTACACATGCTAATAACATTTTATAACCACCAATTCTACTTATTTAAAGTACCATATGCACATTAACATAATACTATTTCCAATTTCCAACCTATAATTTAACATTAACAATATAAGTTTATCTATTTCTTATTTCCTACTACAATTTAATACTAAAAATATTAATTTGTGCATATTTAGTTTCCTACTACAATTAGGCATTAAACCATGAATTTGCTCATTTTTCATTCTTACTACAATTATACCCACGACACATACATGTTCTAATTTCCACCAATTTTCAACATCATATACAACTTATAAGAATATTCATTTTAAATCTACTAATTATAACTTAACATAAATAATATAAATTCTACTATAATCTAGCTTTAACAATTCACTAAACTTACTACACCAATATAATAAAACACTAATTAAAAACAACTTAAAACTCACCAATTCCTTCTTTAATCCTTTTCTCTCCCTTTTCCTTTTCCTACAATCCTTCTTCCTTCTCTAATTTTTTTTTGCCTTGTACGTATGCCTTGTTTTACATTTCCAATTTGAAAAACATCCATTATTTGATTAATTTAATTACTTAAAAAAATACATGGATGGCTTGGATGAACTTAACAAATCCAATGGACCATATTTAGCCACTTAATTTTTCACTAAGTAACATCAAATAATAATTAATTTAATTACCTAAAACACATGGATGGTTAAGGTTAACTCACCCAATCCAATGGCCCTCCTTTTGCCACCCTATTTTCCACTAACTTAGCTTTAATATTTATCCTTATCCAATTTACAAAACAAGCTTAAAATTGTGACAAGTGGATGACTTAAATTAAAGCAAATGGATAGCTAGGATTATGTAGAAAATTTTAGCAAACATAATATTTTATTCATTTATTTACTTGTTTTATTTTATTATATATATATATATATATATTTAAGCTTGAGCTTAGGCTTATTTATATATATTTTTTAAACTTGAGCCTAACTAAATAAATTAGCCCAATATATATATATATATATATCCAATATATAGCCCACTTAATTATATTCTTGTTCCAAAACTAAAATTTTAAAAATAAGCTTGTTGATAATGAAATTTAAATTCCACCCTTCATGGCTACATTTTCTAAATTTACAAAAAAAAACCCTTATAGATTTACTTCATATTATTTCTTAAAGTTCTAACACTTAATACTCTGTAAAACATATTTAAAATCATGGTAATGATAATAATCATTTAAATAGATATATTATATCTTACGTCGTTTCCATGTTAACTACACATGCGTAAATTCTATTAATTTCTCTTACATTCATAATATTATGTCGTAAACATATCATGAATGTAAATTTTAACGTATTTAGATAATATCAAGGTTATGAGTTTTACAAAAATTTCGGATGTTATAGTAGGAAACAAGAATCGTAATACAACACAATCTGACGTTTTATTGATCAAATACGCATAAGCATACAAGCCATCAAAGGTGTACAAGTACTGAATAAGCAAGCGTCTCTACATATCAAGACAATACAAACAAGCTAAACTAATTCATGCAAACAGCACATTTCTATCTATCCAAGGGCGAAGGAGTACACAGCAATGCCCTCGGAGTGCTTATGGACAAGGCCCTTCTGAGGCGCCAAGCCTTCCCCTCTAAAGAGGGTTATAAGACATTACAAATGTGGTAAGAGGAGACATAACTCATGTCTCAGTTGTCACACCTCTGAAATCGTAAACAACCCTATAACTCCAAGCCATAATGGTGTCTTCCAATTCGCGGCCACGGGCTTACTAGCTGGCCTTGGACAAGCAAATTCGTGAGGCCTTTACATCCTACCCCACCTAATCTATCGGCGTCCTCGACGATGACGCTATCTTGAAGTCTTCAATCTTCTGTTAAAACTACTCCAGTTCTTCGTTTCTCTCTCAACTAATTTCTTCTTCACCAAGGACCTTCTACTTTACAAGGAACTCTTCATAGTATCATCTCTCCTTGATTACTTGACTCTCTGGTAGAGCCTCTTTCACTTCTTTGGTAGTCTTCTTCCACAACTGCTTCTTGATCTCCTCTCTTACTGGTTGATTGCGCGTGGAATCTTCTGTGTCAGTAAAGTATAACTTCAACTTGCTAACATTAAGGACCAGGCACATCTTCATCTAGGCTGACATCCTAACCTTGAATGTAGCATTCTCTATTTCTGGGACTAACTAGAACTAGACTTTCATACTTCTTCACTAGTCTCTTGTCTCGGCTCTTATTGAGTTTGTTCTAGCGTCCGCTTCAGTTGCACTAAGTCTTCAAGCTTGAACTGGAGCGATTTTCTATTCTTGTTTGTCCACTTCTTCCTCCTAATGGCATCTTTCTCCAAATTATGCCCGAGGAACCTTCTTCCGAGGAACCTTTCCTCTATACTTTATGATTGTGTAGGATAAAAGTAGTTCATGTCTCGTTACTAACTCAAAGAGACTTTAGTTCGTTGATGAGTTTGTCCTCACACTGAAGTAAGACTGTGTCAGGTAATTACGCCCACTTTCTCTAGTCGGCATTAACAAAATGGCACAAATACTCTTCCAGCATCTTATTAATTTTCTCAGTCTGCTCATCAGTCAACAAACAATGTGACACAGCTAAAAGTTCATTCTCTTGATCAGTGTATCTCTGCTCCATTTCTGACAATTTTCGACTCTCATAAGCTACGGGGTGCCTTTCTTGAGACGAAACTCCCTCCTCTCAATACGAAGTCAGATGCATCGGTCTGAACTTCAAATGTCTTATTTTGGCAGGCTAAAAAGTAAATTTCTTACCATGGCTTCTTTCAAGTTGTTGAAGACTCTTCTACACTATTTATACTATTTTCACATTACATCCTTCTTTAACATCTCGGCTAAAGGTGCAACCTTCCTTCAGTACTCCTATACGATCTGCCGATAATGTTTAGCCAATCCAAGGGAGGATTACAACTCCTCTACACTTGTCGGCATCTTCCAAGGTTGCACTGCAGACTATGCAATCATCACGACAAACCACTATAAGAGGGTGACACATGTAGTTTTTGGTTCATTCCCCTCTTTAGCAATCTTCACCTAATGGTATTCCAACCACAAATCTAGCTTTGTGAAGTAGCTTGCTGAACTTAATTGATCAACCAATTTTGTTAACATGACCGTTAACTTGCTAAGAGCTTTCTAGTCAACACACGACCATATACTCCTACCTTGCATCTTTTGGACCAACATTCAAGCTCCGAACGGTGCTTTTGACGCTCTAATAAAGTTGGCCTCCCACAGTTCATCTAATCACTCCCGAAGTTTAGCTAGTTCTGGTTGAGTCCTTCTGTGAAGGTGCACGAAGGTGTGTTCGCCTCGGACACTATTTGTCTGGTGACCAATTGCTCTCCTTTTATCAAGATCTTGGACTATTGATCTAACATCAACTTGGCAAACTCCAACAAGACATCCACAATCTCTGATGGAGTCAGCTCTTCTTTCCTCTTCTCCCCTGCGACTGAAATTATGATGAAAGAAGATCTTCGTCTTTTAATCCCCTTCTTGGATTGAAGCGTGGATAAAAACTTTACTTCTGTCGATTGCTTCACTTTTGGCCAGCATCATTGCGAGCCTTTCTCCCTTGATCAACAAGTTATCGGCAGATGGAATGGAATAGAGCTCTTCTCTAATAAGAAGTCCTTTCTCATGATGGCAGCAAAGTCATCCACTTGCAAAAAAATAAGGTCTACTTGACCTTCCCAAGTGTCGATCCACCTCTGCACTTACTTTGCCAACCCGCTCGTGGGCATGGCTTCATAGCTAACCGCCCCCATGCGGCTAATATTCTCCTCGAGCTTCAACTCAAGGCGCTTCACTTCTAAAGCAAAATGATGTTATAAGTGGTCTGAATGTTCACTAGAACCATTTCCATGTAATGGCCTCGGCTCTAGGCACGGTTACAGTCCTTTTTTTTTTACACGAGCCCGCATTGGCTTACTGGTCACAACTATTACAAAATGACGTTAAAAGTAGCCTCAATGTCCACCATAACCCTTTCTATGTAATGGCCTCGGCCTTAGAAGCGGTCACAACCCATTACTACGCGATTCCTCCCTAGCTTACCTAGTTACAACCATTACAACCTAACGACCCAGGTCCTAGGCGCGGTCATAACCTACTATCTCATAGGCCAGCCCCAGCTACTGAGTCACAACTGTTGTAGCCAACAGCCCCGGTCCTAGGTGCGTTCACAACCCACTATCTCGTAGGCCCGCCTCAGCTACCGAGTCACAACCGTTGTAGTCTAGGGTACTTCATGATCACTAGATAAGAATCTGCCCCTCTGGCCTTCCTCTGAGGTCCCTCAAGGTTTTATCACTCCGCAGGTCCAGCCCGAAACTGACACACTTCTGCTGAGTTGGCCTCCCTCGTACTTTAACTCAAGATCTCCTTTTTTTTTAAGAGCATCCACAAGTGAGTGGGAGTATCAATTCTACAAAGGTCATTTCTTGCGATCTTCTTGTCCTTTTGGATAACTCCTTCAGAGCATTCAATATGCACGGTGCCACCATGTGGTTCGTCTCTTTTATCTTTCGATTAATTTGCAAGTGCTTCTTGCAGTTCATCTTTAACTGTCATAACACTTAGTCTTGCCCCTTCGAGGCATTTAATGGTTTTATGCGGTCATCGTATCACCAACGTGATAACGTTTCTTCCTGGCTTCCCTACACCATTAATGATGGTGACTTCTTTGAGAAGTTCGGTGCTACTCACTGGGTCGCTCTCCCACCTTTGTTAGAGTCTCAATCTTTGAGCTTCTCGTTCCCATTCTCTTTTTCTCCTGAGATGGATAACGCTATTTTTGGTTGGGAGTCAACACACGAGTAATCCAACAACCATTCAACGACTATTTGTGTGAATGGGAAATCTTGCACCCTATTATCATTTTAACTCATTTCATGCCCGAGGCTGAAAGCTTTCCATCAAGTAAAATAATCAGTCTTGCTTGATCACATCTCGGATATCTAATATCAAATCTGAAGATTTCTTTACATACTCACAAACTGCCCTAGTTTCAAGTTAACTCATGTAATTGCCTTCGTGCAAGGCATGCAACCCTTTAATGAGGAACTTTAGCTTTCATTTCAAGTCCTCCACCACAACTTACCATCCTCAAACAAGTACATGGAAGCCAGGGTCACCTCAGCATCTTCAGAATCTTACCCTCACATTCCGAAAGTATTGTTTGATGTCAAACAAATATTTTTGAGTACTTAGGCTTCTTGGGTCCCTCCATAGCATTTCAGTTTCAAAACCTTCCACCGAATGTATTCTAAGCTTAGAGTGGCTCTCGACTGAGTTGCAAGGATACGAGCAGTGAGGTTTGTCTCTGTGATCACTTCCTCAAGCCATTCCCGTAACATGTTCCAAGGTTACGAGAAGTGAGGTTTGTTTTTGTGACCACTTCCTCAAGCCGTCCTTGCAATATGCTTACTGCATCACGGTACTCCTGCACAATCTCAGATATCGTTGCTTGCGTATTTGTAAACTGTGTTTCCAACTCTTCGAGACGTCCTCTATTAGAAGACTCAGAGCTAAAGCCAATGGCTTTCATTTCTCGTATGCTCACCCGAGAACTCAAGGAGTTTTCGGTATCAAACGAGCTATTTCTCTACTATGCCGCCTCTAAGGCTCGTTGATGCTTCTCTAACTCACCCATTTTCTTTCGAGAGCATTCAATCGAGTTGTTCTTGAGGAGATAGTTTTTGTAGACACTATCACCACAATTTTGAGCTCTGATACCAACTGTCACGAGTCAACTTTCTCTTAGTTGAGATTTAAGCCCATGCGGCACTCACTGGCACGATCGAACTAGCAAGTCAACCTAAAAAGGTTAATACACAGCTAACTCCAGAGGGTTAGTTGTCTATAAAAGAAAGCCAAGAGTAGGAAACAAGCAAGTATTGTATTGCAACACAATCCAACGTTTTATTGATCAAATACGCACAAGCATACAAGCCATTAAAGGCGTACAAGCACTGAATAAGCAAGTGTCTTTACATATCGAGACAATACAAACAAGCTAGACTAATTCATGCAAACAGTACATTTCTATCTATCTAAGGGCAGAGGAGTACACAACAATACCACCAGAGTGCTGATGGACAAGGCCCTTCTGAGGCACCAAGTCATCCCCCTCTAAAGAGGGTTTTAAGACATTACAAGTGTGGCAAGAGGAGACATAACCCATGTCTCAGTTGTCATACCCCTAGAATAGTAAACAACCCTATAACTCCAAGTCACAATGGTGCCTTCCGATTTGCCGCCACAGGCTTACTAGTTAGCCTTAGACAAGCAAATACGTAAGGCCCTTACACCCAGCATCTTTCCCTTCAGCACCCCCTATAGATAAGAGAAAAGGGAAGCGCAAGGTTGTAGTTGAAGCTTTCGAGGAGAGATCTAAGAAGAATAAGCAGATGTTCGGTTAGGCAGAAAAGGAGTTGGTTGGACCATATAAGCTTCTTCTTGATGATCTTCTTGCAGAGAAGCTAGAGTTTTTTTAACACTTCCTTCCCTGCATCAATCTGTAGGTCCAAAGCATCAGGCATAAATTCACTAAAGATATTGCTGGGCTTTCGAGCAAGTCGTTATTGAATTTCCAACTGAAATGGCTGGGCCAGGTAAGTCTGCTTCCTTTTAATCTTATGTAATAAATGAAGCTTGTTGTAATGCATCTCCTAATGATTTTATATGCTGGTGGCTTTCAGCTTTTCTTCTTCACCATGCCGCAGCATAACGCCCTTATAGATGATTTTTCCAATATGTTAGAGGCCGAGAAAAGAGCCTAGAAGGTAGAGAGAAACTTGGCAATGGAGAGGACCAAGTTCAAATTCGATCTCAAAAAGTTGGATCATGAGCAAAAAAAAGCTCTAGGTTAGGGTTGCCACAGCTAAATCGTCTCAAATTGAGGCTAGTGAGAGGGTCGAAGCTCTGGAATCCAAATTGAGCGGCTTGAAGAAGAAGGATCAAAGACACCTCCAAGATTTTAACAGGGCATGTAAGGAGCTCCGAAAAAGCTTAAATGCGAAGAGGCAGAGGAACTTACTCCTAGCCCACAAAATCGAGGAAGATGAAGAGGTGATGGGAGCTCGGCTCCACGAGCAGGTCAATGATAGCATTGATCTGACTTGTGAGACGCTCCAAGGCCGATACCTAGATTTGGACCTAGGTTATTTTACGAGGCCTTGGGACGTCAGACTCTACCCCAAGGTGGGGAAAATTCTGATGGGATTCTTCCTGAATGGGAGAAGCATCCCAACTTTAAGATAATATACATGCCTTTTATGGAGTCCGTCACTAGTCCTTCCGCTGAGCCACTTCTTGCCATTATAGCTAATCTCGTGGAGGTCCCTTCTACCGAGAAAATAGAGGCTAGGCGTGGTTGATCCTAAAGCCCCTCCTATTGACTCGGGGGATCCTCAGGCCGACCCCCCATCCAACTAGCTCATTGTAGTAGTTTAGTTAATTTTTTATTTTATTTTATTTTATTTTTGGAATAAATTTTTGTACAATAAAATTTTCGTTAGAAATTTCTTGGCTTGCTTTACTCTCTCTTTTGCTTTCTTTTACTTTCTATAATTGACTTCGTTCGTAGCCCCTAATTGTTCTCTGAACTTGTAACACCTGTTAATCTTGACTTAATCTTTCTAATGTTGAAACTTCAAATAATCTGAGACCAATCGTCCTTCATGTACTCTGAATTTTTTTGCTTTAGACTTAATAAAATATGGGGCACTTTTACTCTTAAGCACCCATGGGCTTCAACCTGCTCAAGGATTATGCTCGAAACATTCATTGAGTAATAAGCCTCTTTGTTTCGAGGTAACCTGAGTATTTGGTCTTCTTTGGATTACATGTGTTTTGCATCCAACTTCTCACTTAAGATTTGTTTAAGCTTTAGGCGTGAGCTGATAGCCTAGGAATCCTCGAAATAGGAATGCGATGTGTATGTCTGGGAACCGTGTCTCTCATATTTGGGTTTCGAAAGGAGATTACCCCAAGACGTTTGGAAGTAGTCACCCGAGAACCTCTTTTACTCTTGTACGTCCTGAGACCGTGTTCAGGGCTTATTCAAGCTGATGATACTATTACATCGGGATAGATAATAAGTAGACGTTTGGGAATCGCGTTGCCCATATTTAGGTTTCGGGAGGAGATTACACCGAGATTTTTTAAAGTAATTACCAAAGAACCACTTTTACTCTTACATGTCCTGAGATCGTATTCAAAGCTTATTTGAGCTGAGGATACTATTACCTCTGGATAGATGATAAGCTGAAGTCTGAGAATCATGTCCCCCATATTTGGGTTTCGGGCGTCATTACCCCTAGACGTTTTGAGATATTGGGCTTATATTTATTTGTAAGCCGATTTCAGAAGTGAAATAAAAAAAATAACTTTATTAACTTCTATTAAAAAGTTCGTTACAAATCTTTGAGGTTTGTAAGGGTAATACAACTTCAACCGTTCAGCATTCCATGGCTTTCGAACTCTATTTCCTAAGGTAAATTCTAGCTTATAAACTTCGGGTTTGAGAACTTGAATATCTTTATAGGGTCCTTCCCAGTTTACTCCCAGAACGCCCTCTCCTAGTATCTTGGTGTTCAGGGCCACTTGTCTTAGAACCCAATCCCCTATTTGAAATGAGCTATGTCACACATGTTTGTTGTAATATCTTGCTACCCTTTGTTGATGAGCTGCTACCTTTATCATTGGCCAATCCCATTTTTTCTTCCAGCAGATCTAACTCTAAGCGTAAGCCCTGGTCATTAGATGCCTCATCATGGTTGCTGACCTGAAAAGTTGGTGTGTTGAACTCAATTGGAATCATCGCCTCACACCCGAAAGCTAGACTATAGGGGGTTTCACTTGTGGCTACCTTGAGAGTGATTCGGTACGCCTAGAGAACCTCGAGAGTTTATTAATCTACATACCTTTATACTCATTGAGTTTCTTTTTTAGAGCTTTTTTGATGACCTTATTAGCGGCTTCTACTTGTTCATTGGCTTTTGGGTGAGCTGGTGTTACGAATCTGAGGTCTATTGAAAAATCTAAGCAGAATTCTCTGAAGCTTGCATTGTCGAATTACTTTCCATTATTGGTGATTAGTACTTGAGGTATTCCAAATCTATAGATGATGTTGTGTTTGATGAACATCGTGACTCTTTTCTCAGTGATAGTGGCCAAAGGTTCAGTTTTCACCCACTTTGTAAAGTAGTCAATAGCCATTATGACATACTTCGTTTTAGCTCGAGCTGAGGGCAATGGTCCAATGAGGTCGAGCCTTTATTGGGAGAATGGCCAAGGGCTTGACAACGAGGTCAGCTTCTCTTGGGGTTATCTTGGGATGCAGTCGTACACCTGACATTCATGACAAGTTTTAGCTATTTGCCCTGCATCCCTTAAAAGTGTCGACCAATAATACCCTCGCCTCAAGATCTTATAGGTCATAGTCCGAGCTCCTTCCTATCTATAGCATACTCTGCGTTGGATTTCTTCTAGAATTCGAGCTACTTCATAATGTCTCAGACATCTAAGGTAGTAGGTGTTGTACCCCCATTTATACAGTTCTCCTTCAATGATAGTGTACCTTACTGACTTGTTTTTGACCTTCCTTGCTTGTTCCTTATCTCTCGGAAGTTCGCTGTCTTGAATATAAGATCTTATATCGTCGATCCAGCAGCTGTAAGAGTCTAACTGAGATATATAAGGTAGATCATTGTTGGCTTTCGTACTCCTTCACTCCAATATTTTAATCGAGATCGAGCCAAGAATATTCCCTTTAAAGGTGGAATCCAATTTCGCTAGAATATTTGCCTTTGAGTTTTCTGCCATTGGGATTCGATTAATCGTGATGGTTTTCATCACGCTTAAAAGCTGTCTCGCCTTCTCCAAGTAAGCTTGCATATTGCTTTCTCGTTCCTAGAATTGTCCGTCTAGTTGGCTAGCTACTAGTTAAGAGTCACTGTGAATGCTGAGACCTGTAATTCCCATAGCCCAAGCTAATTTGATTCCTGCAATCAATGCCTCATACTCTGCCTCGTTGTTAGTGACCTTAAAATTAAACTTTAGGGAATATATTGCCTTGATCCCATCTAGGCTTACAAGGACTACACCAGTTTCTCCCTCTTGTGCATTTGAAGCTCCATCGATGAAGAGGTTCTAAATCGATTCTGATTCTTTTGGGGTGGTCAAATCTTCTTGGTTAGAAGGCCTGTCTGCAATCTGATGGATGAGGAGGTGCTCAGACACCAATCTTTCAGCCACAAAATTTGCCAAGGCTTAACCCTTAATCACTTTCTTGGGCTTATAGGTGATATCATATTTACTGAGCTCTATAGACCATTTGACCAATTAACCTAAAAGATCTGACCGATGCAGGATTTGTCTCAACAGTTGGTTTGTCAACACCACCACCTGGTAAGCTTGAAAGTAAAACCTAAGCTTTCTGGCCTCTACCACCAATGTTAGTGCTAACTTCTCCGGTGGCGAATATCTCATCTCTATGTCTAATAATACCTTGTAGGTGTAGTAGATTGGTTGGTAAATCTTTACAGTATCTTCTTTTACTAAGACTGAGCTTATCTAATGGTCGCTTACTGCAAGGTAAAGGTACAACGTGTCTCCAGTCTTAGGTCTTATTAGATAGGGTGGCAATGCGAGATATTATTTCATTTCCTGAAAACTATACTCATACTCCTCTGTCCATTCAATTTTTTTCCCTTTTTAATGACCTGAAAAAGGGGAAACACTTGTCGGTAGCTTTGGACAGGAACCGGCTCAATACCGCTAATCGTCCTGTTAAACTCTGAAACTCTTTAAATTTGATAGGGATTTTAAATCCAATATGGCCCTGATCTTTTGTGGGTTAGCTTCAATGCCCCGTTCACTGACCAAATATCCCAAGAACTTTCTAACCTAAACTCCAAATACCATTTCTTGAGGTTCAGCTTCATATTATATTTTCTTAAGTAGAAGAAGGTCTTTTCCAAATGCTTCGATTGATCTCGGGCTTTTAGAGATTTAGTGATCATGTCATCCACGTATACTTCCATAGTTTCTCCAATTAATGGCTTGAAAACCTGATTAACTAGCCTTTGGAAGATAGCTCATGCGTTTTTTAATTCGAAGGGCATTACCTTATAGCAGTACAATCCTTGATCGATAATAAAGGTTATTTTCTCCTAGTCTAGTTTCTATATTCTGATCTGATTGTATCCCAAAAATGCGTCCATGAAACTTAACAATTCATGACCAGTTACCAATTGATCAATCCGGGGAAGAGGGAAACTATTTTTGGGACATGCTTTGTTTAAATCTATAAAATCTATATACATTATTCACTTTCCATTGGCCTTTTTGACCATCACTACGTTCGATACCCACTCCGGGTAATGTGCTACTTTAATAATTTTTGCCCTCATTAGTTTGTCCACCTCGACATGTACCGCTTCTCTCATTTCTAAGTTAAATGGTTTTCTTTTCTGCTTCACTAGTTTGTATTGAGGATCAATAGTGAGTCGATGGGAGATTACTCATGGATCGATACTTGGCATGTCTTTGTATGATCATACAAACACGTCTATTTGCTATCTTAGGATGTCCTTGAGTTTTGCCTTCAGCTCTCCGGAGAGTTGAGCACCAATCTTGACCATCTTCCAAGGTGGTTCCTGGTTCAAAATGAGAGATTCAAGTTCTTACGCTGGCTCTAAGACCGATGGTCTTTCATCCATATCGAGTTTCTTACCGATCAGATCTTCCTACGAACTTTCGCCATCTGCTTTTAGAACTTCTCCCCACGGGCGTTTCAATAAGTAGTCTGAACTTTTAGAAGAAACCACAAAGCACAACAGGGCTTTTCTTTGATTTCCTTTGACAGTTCCAATCCTTTTTCTTGCTTGGAACTTTAATTTCAAATAGTGCACACTTTCTACTACCTTCGTGGTTCTGAGGAAAGGCCTACCAAGAATCATAGTGTAGGGCATTTTGAGGTCGACCACTTGGAGCTCTACCATTGTAGTTTTCTGGTACTGCTTTTCTCCCATGGCGATAGGTAGCTAGATTATTCCCAAAGGCTAAACATATGATTCTCTGAAACCATGGAGTGTGGTATCGATAGGTCTCAATCTTAAATCCTCGATTCTCAAGGAATTCAGAGTTTCCTTGAAGATAATATCAACCGAGCTCCCTGTGTTCACCAAGATTCGGTTGACTTGAGTCATTCCTACTATTAAAGTTATCACCAATGCATCATCATGCAGGTAATGAACCCCCACTTCATTCTCATCTGTGAACATCATAGGTACCGATGTGATTTTTGTTTCTTTTCAGTTCGTACATTCATAATGTGAATATTCGAGGCGATATTTGGCCGGGAATATCTCGAATAATTTTTCCTTGATATGTTCAAATTTTCTGCTAACGTTGCCCCACCTGAGATCACCATAGCCTACTCTTCTTGTCTCTTTTCATGTTCGACGTCTTAATTCAAGGCTTTGGATCCATCTTCATTCCTGACTACCAAAATTTGCAAGTAATTATTTTGGATCAGTATTTCAACCTGGCTTCTGAGATTAAAATATTCATGTGTCAGGTGTCCAGCACTTTGGTAGAACTTGCAAAACTTATTTTTGGCTTCTCTTATCGGTTTGGCTCTCAGGAGGCAGGATTCCACCAGTATAGTTCCTCGTTCTTTAATTTCATGTCAGACCTATGAGAGCAAGGCTTTTATGGGAGTGAAAACGCGTTCTCCTTGTACGTGAGCTACTTTCTTTGTGTCATCTTTCTTCGACGAGTGATACCGTCTCGAGGTAAACTCTTCTCTTCCTCTCGATGCCCCATTTCGGCCCTAATCTCGTCTACCCTTCCCATCAAAATCCTAAAAAGTTCCTCTATCTTCACGACTCCTTCTTGGGTTGGCTCTGGGACTTCGTGTCCCACCAAGAATCTGTGGTTCAAAAGTTTTTTCTTCTCTCATCTTGAGGGCAATCTGGTCTTCCATTTCAATCTCGTTTAGCAGTTTTCTCTAAGCTATTTCGTAAGTGGTAACAAATGGCTTTCGCAAAGCATACAATCCTTGGACTACTTGCAAGCCTTTCTTGAGACCTTCCAAAGTCAATGAATGGTAATAGGCCCTTAGTTCCATTACCTCATTGTGGTATCTCTTGACGAAGCTCCTAAGGCTCTCGCCTTCTCCCTGCTTCATGAGTAGCAACAAACTTGGAGTCTTGAGGTTGACAGTAGCCCCTCTGAACTCATCCACAAATACTCCATATAACTGTCTAAAACTACCAATGCTACTACGAGTACTAGTGAATCACTTTCTTGCTTGTCCCTCTAGAGTTAACGAGAATAAACGACACATTTGGGACTCGTCTAACACTTAGATTAACATCATCTCCCTAAACATATCCATATGTAGGGACGGGTTAGTCTTCCTTGTGAAAAGGTTTATTTGGGGCATCTTAAATTTCTTGGGGAGAATGAGGTCCAATATTTTTTGAATAGAAGGGGACTTAGAATAAAATCCTGTCCTTAGTGCAAACTCGTCTCCCTTTTGTTTTTCCTTTTTCTTCTAGTCTTCCAACTCCTCGACTAATTTTTGACAACTGGCCTCAAGATTCTTAACCCGATCACTATCTTTTTTAGATCTCCTCACTCGAGATAGGCTCCGTATTGAGCCTTCTTTTTGCCATTTCTGATCGAGAAACATCCTCATATCCACTTGTCCAAGGCTATTGCCCGACCCCCTTTTACAAATAATCACCGAATCGTCAGACAAATATTCAAATATCGGTACAGGTTCGTCATGGAGCTTAGAGACATCATTATCGCCTCGTGGTTCTTTAAGGGGATAGTCAGAAACTTTCCCTTTCCCCTCCTCTGAGGCGATATACTTTTTTCTAGTAGTGCTCTGTTTGAGGCCCAGTTCCTTAATTCACGGCGTGCAAGGCATCTGACCAAAGCTTGAA